>JAQZBX010041258.1:0-22478 GCA_029593785.1 Cabassous unicinctus
TATGCCTTCATCACTAGGTCTTATGCTTTACTGAAGCATTTGTCAATGTTCTTTATATGAATGGTTTGCATTTCTGAAGCTCCAATGTAATCCATCACTTTTTCTCTGACTTAACAGCAATTTTAGCCCTGTTCTGCACTGACACTCATGACACTGAAATCATGATATTCTTCTTGTTGGCTCAAACATAATGGTGTCTCTTATCACAATCTCTGTTTCCTATATGTCTTTTCTGTCTACTATTCTGAAAATTAATTTTACTTCAGGAAAGCACAAAGCCTTCTCTACTTGCACTTCCCACCTTCTGGGAGTCACTATTTTTTTACAGCACTGCTACTTATATAAAATCAAAGAAATTTTACTCTATGGGAAAGGATCAAGTGGCCTCTGTGTTTTATAGTGCAGTGATCCCTATGCTGAATCCACTCATTTATAGTCTTAGGAACAAAGAAACAACAAATACTTTCATTAGGGTCATGCAGGAGAGAAAAGGTTCTAAGCAATTGAAAGGACTGTGGTGTAGAACATCTTTTATTTTCTTTCGTTTTCCATTGGGTACGTACTTGGCGTCTTTCTAAATACTGTAGCATCCTTTAATAGTTTGTATTTCTGTTGAGCCATACTCTATTTGACCACTCATGATCTGGATCTCTTCCAAGACTATGTTTTCAGAAATCTACCTATAATTGGAAGCCATGGAATATGTTTAAAACCTGTGATTTTAATATATTTGTTTTTTAGGTAAGTAATGTGACCCAAAATGTGATGTTACCTTTCAAAATGTATCATAGAATTCCCAATGTATGTATGAAAAATTCATTGAATTTTATTATAGAGAACAATTTTAGTTTTCATTTGATCTATTCTCTAGAGATGAAGTAATGAACTGTTGTAGAGACTACTGCTTTGGACTGGACTATACATGGTTTAGACTGTAGATCTGTCAGATGTTTAGCTGTCTATCCCTTAGTAAATCACTGTATCTTTAAATCTATTTCCTCAGATGTACAAAAAAATACTATTTTTAAAATAATAAAGTTATTATAAAGATTAAAGCAGAAGATAAATAGTAAAAAAAATTAATTCAGTACCAGTAAAGTTTGGCCACATTGGTCAGAATACTTACATTCTTGCAAAATTTTGAATAAATTATAGCTTTTGTTTTGAACATGTTTACTGGTGTTTTATAAATGCTATTGGTTAATCTAATTTATAAACAGACAGCAAGAATTAAAAATATCACTTCATTGTATGCTCTTAAAGAAAAGTAAAACTTGTGATAGAATTAAATTATAAAAATAAGTGTATGTGAGGGAGCTGATATGGCTCAGTGGTTGCCTGTTGGCTTCCCACATACAAGGTCCTAGGTTCAATCCCTGGCCCTGGTACCTCAAAAAAAAAAGTGGGTTTGAACATTGAAGAAAATATGGAAAATATTTTGACCATTCATTGTTTACCTTTACATCTTGAATTTACATGAGTATTTTAACGTATAATGTGTAATACCCATATAAATGACTATATTATGTCTTAATTTTGCTCTAAACTCAATGTTGTCTTGAATCTATATTTATTGCACTCTGTAGTAGTTTGGCATTGCTTATGAATTCCAAAAATAGTTATTGGATCATGTTTGTAAAATAGTCTGTCAGAGGTATTACTTTTAATTGATTAAATTATGATTAGGTCTTTAATTGGGCCACATCAGTAGGGAATTGAGTCCCTGCCCCTTTGTTGATGGGGACTCACAGAGAAAAGACATGGCAAAGGACAGAGTTGGGAGTTTTCAGTGCTGGAGCCCTGTGAAGTAAGCACACAGAATAGCAGAGCAGAATCAGAGAGAATCAAGCCCTGGGAAGAGTGACAGAGCCGGTTGCCTGACAGTCTACAGCTGGCCTTGTGGAGACAGCAGGGCAGCTGAGCCTGCAGTAGTACAAGCCCCAGGAAGAGAGGAACTCAGGAAGCTTGAAATCTTGGCAGACATTGGCAAACAACTTGCTCAAACAAGTGGCAACAGAGTTTTATGAGGGAAGTAACTTATGCTTTATGGTCTGCTTATTGTAAGCTTTTGCCCCAAATAAATACCCTTTATAAAAGCCAAAGATTTCTGGTATTATGAATCAACACCCCTTTGAATGATTAGTATACAATCCTACTTTGTTAGGTTTGCAATTAGAGATGTTTATGTTAAGCATTTATTTTTAATACTATAATTTTTGACTAATACCTTATCTTGTACATGTACAGAATCAGTTCTTATATTTAAGCTCTTTAATTTTTCTGGTCTTTAGGCTGGCCTTGTTTTCATAAATGCATAATTCTATGATTTTGGAAAATAATCCTGTTTTTGTGTTGGCAATGATGGTCAACAAATCCTCAATTTTTTCAGACCACAATAAGTTCAGGAAATTCTTACATTTCAATTAAATTCTGACTACCCTATGCTCTTACAAGATATACTTGAAAACATTAATGATGTTATTAAATGAATGTAATATAAATTTTGGGAAATGTGGAAACTCTAGACTATTTGCATTGTCCCTCTCTTTTCCTTATTTATATCAATGCATAGCATATTTATGTAAGATTGAAATAGCTTAAGACAAAATCTTTCTTTTTTCATGGTGGTATGATGAATTCTATGTATTACAGAAGTTGAACTACTTAAATAATGATTACAAAAATAAGACTGGAATGGAGCATAACAAAATATGAACAATATTTTTATTTGCAAACCATCAGTGTTATTTAATAATGGTAAAAAAAATGAATATATTTACTCAGACTCTACTGTATGTCAGACAATATTTAAAGGTCTGTAGATATATAATTAACAGTTTAACTATCATATAATCTCAGGTAACAGAAAACAATCTTCCTACTTGTTCAGGCAAAGACTTAAAAGTCATCCTGAAATTTTATTCATGTCACACACTCAAATTGAGTCCTTCAGCATATCAAATTGATTCAATGTATGGAAAATATTTGGAGTGTCACTATTTTTTCAACATCTCCTCTGCTACGACCCTGATCCAAAGAACCATAATGTTTTTTTAAACCATTTTTTCCATTTTTTATTGAAGAAGTTGTAGTAATCATGCATAAAATATAGGATTCCCATATACCACCCCACAACCAATACCTTGCATTTGTGTGAAACATTTGTTACAATTGATGATAGCACAGTTTTATAATTGTACTATTAATTACAGTCAATATTTTAACATAGGGGGTCACTGCATGTGTGGCATAATTCCATGGCTTTTTAAAATAAAATTTTTATTCTCTTACCATATGTATAATCTAATATTTCCCTTTTTAATCATGTTCAGATATATATTACACTACTGTTAATTGTGAGTACAATGTTGTGCTTCCATCACCACTACCCATTACCAGAACATTTCCATCATTCCAAACAGAGACCCTGTATATTTTAAGCATACCCATTCCCTATAATTATACCATCCCCTTGTAAACTATGTTCTAGGCCTTGACTCTATGAGTTTGCTGATTCATCATGCAGCATAATTTCCTAAGATTCACCCATGTAGCTGCATGAATCAGGACTTCATTCCTTTTTACAGGCAAATAATAATCCATCTACTGTATATACCACATTTTGTTTATCTATTTATTGGTTGGTGGACACTTGGGTTGCCTTATTCACAATAGCCCAAAAATGGAAGCATCTCAGTGTTTAAATTATTGCTAAGCCTTCTAGACTGGCCCATGTTTTCTACCTAATACCCTTTGAATCTAATCTCAATGTAGGGGCAACAGTGTTTCTCTGAAAAAGTAAGTTGGATCTTGTCTCTTTCCTTCACAAAACCTATACAACTTCCCATCACAGTAAGAGTAAAAATCAAAACTTTTCAAAAGCCTCCAGATCTAAAATGATATTGATGAAATCATACTGTATTATTGTATCTTTATTTATGCTCATTTAGGAGCAGCCACACTGACCTTCTAATGCTTTGCTAAGCACATTAATCTTGGTGGTACCAGGACATTCTCCATATGCTCTTCTTTCTGAAATTCCCTTCCCACAGTGAACTGTATGGATCTTTGCTCATTCTCCTCATCATCAGACCATGCTTTACCACTTTTTAGTTAAAATTGCATCTGCCCCATCACTCATCCATGCTGCATTTGATTTCCATGGCAGTTACCCCATCTAACATTCTTTATATTTTGCTCATGCCTTTTGTGTCTTCTCTATTTTACTTCACTGTGAAAGCTCTTTGAGCACAGGATATTTATCTGTTTTGTTCAATGCTGGATGCCCAGCACCTACAACAGTGCCTCAGTAAATGAAAGGATGCATTTTATAGGTGATGAAACTAGGGAACTAAAAGATTATTTAATGTGTTCATGGTCAGGCAACAGGTTAGACAAGCTCACATTTGAACTGTCTGACTTTAGAGTTCACATTCTTCATCACCACTCTAAGATATAACTGTTTTTCTAAAAATGTATACTACTATTATTTGAGATGAAATTTTTATATTATTTAATTAAAAATAACAGGGCTCATTGAGAAGTTTCTATTACTGGAAGGCATTCTATAGATACCTTAGAAAAGACAGTGTGATTTTGGCAATACTGCTTAAATCTTGTCAAGCATACATTTAGAGTTCTATTTACAGGAATAAAGGACTCTGTGAAGAAAAGAATGATTTCTCAGGTGATTTGATTGGACTGAGGAGAGAACCTGTATTAGTCAGGTTCAGGCTTGTATCAATAACATTGATTTGTTATATTTAAAACAAATAAAGAACACATTCAGAAACAGACTGGCTAACACAGGGAAAAGTATTGTCCTTAACTGTAACAGTGCTGACTTTAGGTGACTAGGCTTTGTGAGTATTCTTTTCCAATAGGTAATCCTGGGATTCAAGTTTCTTCTATGTTGTTGCTCTAATATCTCCCAAGATATTGTCCTCTTTGGCATATTTGAACATGTTTCATATAGCACTCTGTCCACTTTCCAGACTGGGGGAAAAGTGAAGTTTTCACATTGGGAAAAGAAATCCTGTTTTTTTCTTTTATGAGGAAGGTTTTTAAGAAAAAAAATAATTTATTGGTTATAAGGCAGTTCAGGTTAACCATTTTTCTGGTGTAAAAATCTTTAAGGAATTCTACATGTTACTTGTGTGGTACATTCATTGCAATTGATGAACACATTTTGGAGCACTGCTGCTAAGCATGGATTATAGTTTACATTGTAGTTTACACTCTCTCCCACTCAATTCTGTAGGTTATGGCAAGATATATAATGGCCTGTATCTGTCATTGGAAAGTCATTCAGGACAAAAGTGTCCCCAAAATGTCCTCATATTGCACCTCTTTTTCCCTTTCCCTGCCTTCATCACCTTCCAGTGGGCACTGTCTCCACATTGATGATATAATTTCCTCCATTCCTAGATTCACAAGTCTATTGCAGAATACCAGTAATTCCACTCCAGTCCATATTTTATTCCCCAATCTTGAGGATTCTGGGATGGTGATGCCTACTCCACTTCTAACTGAGAAGGAGTTTCAAACCCACATGGCTGATGGATGGGACTCTCTTGTTTGCAGTAGTGCACTCTCTCATTTCCTTGTTTGGTGGTTGTCCATCCTCACTTCCTCATTAGTTGTCCTGGGTGAGTCCAATGAACTAGAAAGCAGGTGTTGCAACTCTGCTGAGGCTCAGGGCCCAGTTGGCATAGGAGAGCCCAAAGATTCAAGTCTCTTGGACATTCACCTACCAACTCCTGCACAAACTATAGGTCCGAATAGAAGGAACAGAAGAGGCATGTGTAGAGAAGTCACAACTGATTCTTACTCTGTCACACTCAGGAACACAAACTCCAAAGGAGGGTCCACTGGCAAGGCACCATACTCCAGAGATATCTGCCATGACTGTAGGACCTGGGTGTCTCCAGAGCCCTCAGGAGCCCTACTATTTGGGGTAGTATCTACTTTGGAATATGAGATCCTGCTGAGACATGCATAAGCCTTACCTCTGGTATGACTTTTTAACCCACTTTAAAGTCTCTTAGTCATATAAACTCATTTGACTTTATCTTTTCCCTCTTTTATTCAAGGTCTTTTTCCAGTTTCATTACTAGTTGATGCTTGGCAGTAATCCCTCAGTGCCAGGGAGGCTAATCCCCAGGATTCATGTCCCATGCTGTGGGAAGGTAATGCATTTAAATGATTAGTTTGGCCACATTTGAGCAACATGGAGGCTCTCAGGAGGTAATTCTTAGGCACAACACTAGGCTAAATTACATTTTCAAGAGCAAAGGCTCATAAGTGTAGTCATCAATATCAAAGGCCCATCAATGGACCATCCTTCTTCACTATTCATTGCCCCTGTACTTGGAGGACTGTTGCTGTTCCATTACAGAATGTGGCAGAGGCCCCAGGATGAGAATTAAATATTCTTCCAGTTACTGTGTGACTCTCTACCCACTGTTACAATGCCACATGAACATTTGAACACATTTATATACATTATTTATATGCCCAGGTGAACGTCCTCCATCACTGGCACCCCACACCTACAATCCTCCACTGCCACAGTTGTAACATTTTTGTGGTCCAAAACTTCTTCAAAAATAAAGCCAAGAATTTTGTCAAATACAATTAAAGGCAAAATGAAATAATAATGATAGGTTTAAACATAAGAAATAAAATACATGGTAATTTAGGAAACTAAAACTAAAATAAAATTTAAAAATGGGGATATTAAAAAATAATGAAAAATGTTTTAAGAAAAATTTTTTTTTGACATTTTGCTTTTCTTCACTGTAATATCTGTTGAACTGAATGTATAGTGACGTTTTCTTCCATTTCTTCCACAATGTTTTACTTTTTTAAATTTTGTCTTCAAAGGAGTTTCAGGTGACAGTAAATTCACATAAAGAATATAGGGGACTCCCATATACCCAACATCCTCCCTCTTTTAACCCTTATTATGTTAATACCTTTTTATATGTGGCTGGTACATTTGTTACAACTAATGTACAAATATTGAAAAATAGCTACTAAACATTGCCAATGGTTTACAATATGGTTTGCACTTTAGATTGTATACTTTTATAAATTTTTGATGACATTTTACATGGCCTGTATCCATCACTGCAAGATCATGCAGAACATTTCCACTGCCCCCTATTTACCCCTTCTTCCATCTATTCTATTTTTCCCTCCCCCTCACCTCAGGGCCCACAGCAACAGCCAAGCTTCACTCCTTGAAGACAAGATTCATAGTTACATGTAACAACAATGAGGGCTTTACACATTGGTCTGTCCTCCCCTTGTAGGAACTGCCGATGCTCTGGAGAGACACCCACCCTTCTCTTTGAGAACATATTGAGCCTCCCCAGGATGGGAGTCCAGCTCCTTCCTGCTCATTATGTGGGTCTCTACCCACTGATGCACCACACTATGCCAAAATGTTTACTCCCTAGAAGCCTGCCCCAGGTTCGCCCTGGCCCAAATACCCCCATTCAACAACCTAAAGCAGTAACCTCTCCTTGTCATTTTACCAAATGAGCATTACCTACCAATCCCCAGTGTTCATGTTCTCCCTCCCCAAATCCTCTCACCAGTTCCAAGGACCATCAAACCCACGATCCCCACACTGACCCTCTGTCAATCCTGCACCACCCAACCTGATATTATCACTACAAGCCTGTCATATCCCTTCACTGCACAACTACTCAATTCCACCTTATCATACATTTTCCCTGTATGGGCATTGGCTCACAACCTTCTTCTCCTTTTCTATTTCCTGTAAACCTATCTTCCAGACTCTAAAACTCTGAGTCTGCTTGATAGCTTAATTCATATTAAAGTGATCATCTAATAATTGTCCTTCAATGCCTGGCTTGCTTCACTCAACATTCATCAACATTCCTCAAGATTCATACATATTATCCCATGTGTTGCTACTGTATTCCTTCTTACAGCTGAGTAATATCCCATTGCATGTATATGCAACATGTTGTTCATCCATTCATCTGTTGATAGGCATTTGGGTTGATTCCAAATTTTGGCAATAGTGAATAATGCCACTGTAAATATTAGTGTGTATATATCTTTCATGTCCTTGCATTATATTCTTCTGGGAATATACCCAACAGTGGAATTGCTGGATCATATAGCAGATCTATAGTTAGTTTTGTTAGGAAACAATGAAATTTCCTCCACAATGGCTGGATCATTTTACATTCCCACAAACAGTGGATGAGGGTTCCCATTCTTCCACATCCTCTCCATCACTTGTGGTCCTCTGTTTTTTTAATGGCCACCAGACTAATGGCTGTAAGATGGCATCTCATTGTAGTCTTGATTTGCATTTTCCTAATAGCTAGCTATGTTGAGCCTATTTTCCCGTGCTTTTTAACTATTTGTATATTTCCTTTGGAGAAGTGTCTGTTCAAATCACTTGCCCAGTTTTAAAATGGGTTGCTTGTCTTTTATTTTTGAGGTGTAGGATTTCTTTGTATATGCTGGATATTAGGCTCCTACCAGATATATGATTACCAAATATTTTTCCACCTTGGATAGGCTGTCTTTTCACTTTCTTGACAAACTCCTTTGAGGTGCAAAATATTTTAATTTTGAGGAAATCCCATTTAACAATGTTTTCTTTTGCTGTTCATGCTTTGAGTGTGAAGTTCATGAAACCATTTGCTATTACAAGGTCCTGTGGATGCTTCCCTACATTATCTTCCAAGGTCTTTATGGTGTTGACTCTCATATTTAGATCTTTGATCCATCTTGAGCTGATTTTTGTCTAAAGTGTGAACTGGTGTTCCTCTCTCATTCTTTTGGATATGGATATCCAGTTCTACAAGCACCATTTGTTATAGAGGTCATGTTTTCCTGGGTGAATGGGTTTGGTGGTCTTGTTGAGTATCAGATGAGTGTGCATGGGAGGATCTATATCAAAACTCTCAATTTGGTTCCATTGTTTAGTATGTCTATCCTTGTGAAAATACCATGCAGTTTTAACCACTGTAGATTTGTAGTATGTTTTAAAGTCAGGTAGTGTGATTCTTCCAATTTCATTATTCTTTTTCAATATGTCTTTGGCTATACAGGCCCTCTTGCCCTTATAAATAAATTTCATAGTCTTTCCAATTTAGTAAAAAATGTTGCATTGATTTTTTTTGGAATTGCATTAAATCTGCAGATCAGTTTGTATAGGATAAACATCTTAATGATGTTTAGTCTTCCCATCCATGAACAGGAATATTTTTCCATTTATTTAAGTCTTCTTTGACTTCCTTTAACAGGGTTGTTTTGTTTTCTTCATATACGTCATTTACATTTTTATTTAAATTAATTCCTAGGTGTTTGAAGCCTTTTGTTGTTATTGTAAATAGGATTTTTTTCTTGATTTCTTCCTCAGATGGCTCCTTACTGGTATACAGAAATGCTACTGATTTTTGTGGATTGATCTTATAACCTGCAACTTTACTAAACATATTTACTAGCTCTAAAAGTTTTTTTGTTGATTTCTCAGGGATTTCTGGGTATAGGATCATGTTGTCTGGAAATAGTGAAATTTTTACATCTTCCTTTCCAATTTGGATGCCTTTTATATGTTTTTCTTGCCTAAGTGTATTGTTTAACTTCCATATCTTTTTGCCTAATATGATTCTCTTCCCCTTACTGATTTCCAGCTTCATTGTGGTCAAAGAAGTTACTTTGTATAATTTCCATCTTTCTGAATTCATTAAGAGTTGTTTTGTGGTCTAGCATGTGGTCTCTCTTAGAGAACGATACTTGTGCACTTGAGAAGAAAGTATATCCCATTGTATTTGGGTGTAATGTTCATTATATTTCTATTAGGTCCAGATCATTCACTGTATTATTCAGAGTCTTTGCTTCTTTATTGATTCTTTGTTGAGATACTTTTTTCTAATGGTGATAGTGGTGTATTAAAGTCCCCCACTATAATTGTAGAGACATCTATTTCTCCACTTAGATTTCCCAATGTTTCATCATATTTTTGAGGTGCTTTGGTTAGGTGCATAAATGTTTATGATTGTTCTTTCTTCTTGAAAGATTACCCCGTTTATTAATATATAGTGTCCTTCTTTGTCTTTTACAATAGTTTTGCATTTAATATCTATTTTATCCAATATTAGCTTAGTTACTCCCACCTTTTTTTTTTTTGGTTGTTTGCTTGTAAAGTTGTTTTCCTACTATTCACTTTCAGCCTCCTTGGATCCCTGGGCCTCACGTGGGTTTCTTGCAGACAGCATATAGATGGGTCATATTTCCTTATCCATTCTGCGAATCTGTGTCTCTTGACCGGTGAGTTCAATACATTAACATTCAGTGTTATATCCTTCAAGGAATTACTTACATTAGCCATATTTTTGGGAAGTTTATGTATATCATATGTTGTTCTTATTTCTCTTTTTGTTTTTTTTATAAATTATTTTTCATGCACTCTCCTCCAATTCTCTCTCTTTTGTTTACTTCCTTTAAACCTCCAGCACTTGCTTTAATATTTCTTGATGGGTAGGTTTCTTATTGGCATACTGTCTTAATTTCTGTTTATCTTTGAATATTTTGACTTCTCCATCATTTTTTAGTGCCTGCTTCACTGGATAGAGAAGTCTTGTTTGGAAGATTTTTTCTTTTAGCAACTTATGATGTCATACCACTGCCTTCTTGCCTCCATTTATTTAGATGAGAGATCAGCACTTAATCTTATTAAGCTTCTCTTTTACGTGATGGTTCTCTTTTCTCTTGCCAATTTCAGTATTCTCTCTTTGTATTGAGAAATGTAAAATTTGACAAGTATATGCCTTGGAGTAGGCTTGCTGGGATTTATACTCTTTTGAGGTCACTGCGCTTCCTGAACATGTATATCCATATCCCCGAATAGGGTTGGGAAATTTTCAGCTATTATTTCTTCCAACACTCCTTTTTTTCCACTTTCCCATCTCTTCTCCCATCTTCTCTAGGATGCTTATGGTGTATATGTTTGTGTGCTTTGTGTTTTTCATTCAGATCCCTAAGTCTCTGCTGGATTTTTTCTATAATTTTATCTATCTGTTCTACTATCTGATTTCAGAGGTACTGTCTTCCAAATCACTAATTATTTCCTCTGCCTGTTCAAATCTGCTGTTATGTGCTTCCAGTGTATTTTTTATTTCTTCAATTGTGATTTTCATCGCCATTATATCCGTTATCTTTGTATGCATGTTTACAGTTTCTTCAGTATGTTCTACCAGTGTCTTCTTAATATCCTTAATCTCTTCCTTCACTTCATTAAGTTGGTTCATGATATTTGTTTGGACAGCTCTGATTAGTTGTTCTATGGTCTGCAGCTCCTCCTGGCTTTTAGTTTGTTCATTAGACTGGCTCATGTCTTCCTCTTTCTTAGTATGGTTTATAATTTTTGGTTGATGTTTAGATATTTCTTTATCTTGAAAGGTTTATTTTGTTGATTAGTTTCCCTCTCCACTCTAGGGTTTTCTTAAGTTGCTGTTTTTGTGTGTCTGGTAAGTTTTCTCTTTGACAGTTTGTTCCTCTTATTTTATTTCCTTGCTGTTGTCTAAGTTCCCTTGAAAGAAAAAGATTAGGGCCAGAGAAAGGGAAATAGGTAAGAAGAGAAAAAAGTATAATACCAATAATAATAGTAAAGGTAGAAGAGGAACCATATAAGACCTAGGAAAATGAATAATTAACTCACATAAGAAGTGCAGAGGAATGAGAAAAAGTGGTGCACAAACAATGAAATGAAAAACCAGATAGAGAAAAATATCTAGAATTAATTTAATGGCCAGAATGATAAGAAGAGAGGGTAAGAAAAAAGAAAAGACAAAAAGAAAATAAGTTTTAAAGAGAAAGAAAACAGAGAGCATGAGAGATAGAAATTAAAACAAGAAAAATGGAGATTAAGCAAAGAGAGGTGGAATGTAAGAACAAAAATAGAAAGCAGAAGATAGGACAATGAAGGAAGGAAAAGAAATAGCATAGGTAGACAGTATTGGTATACAGAAAGAGGGGAAACAAAGGAAGGGGGTACACAGCAAACAAGAAACAAGACAGCAGCACCTATTGGGAAAAAAATGATGGTAGAAAGAGGGAAAAGAAAAGAACAAAAAAACAAGCACTCACATAAGCAATCAAACAAAAACTTAGGAAAAACAGCCTTCCCTCTTAGGCCCCTGAGGAACTTCTTAGGCTGCCAGTGTTCATTAATCAATTACCCTGCAGCCTGCCCTCTGCAGGTTTTGAATCAGGTTTTAGTCAGTAAACTTAGTTAATTTTTTTTTTTTTAAGGAACCTTTTTTTTAAGAAAAATAATAGATCCAAGATAAGCTAATACAAAAATAATGTCTATGT
Source organism: Cabassous unicinctus (assembly GCA_029593785.1). Classification (NCBI taxonomy): domain Eukaryota; kingdom Metazoa; phylum Chordata; class Mammalia; order Cingulata; family Chlamyphoridae; genus Cabassous; species Cabassous unicinctus. The sequence goes on from JAQZBX010041258.1 coordinate 12,370, forward strand.
CTTCCCGGTCCTAAATTATCAGCTAGTTGCAAGCAACACTCTGTGTCAGATGATCAAAATCATCTGGCACAATTTATGCTTGCTATAGCAAGAAAGTCTAACCTATTCCGGTGTTCTCTTCTTCCATGAGACAAGCCGTTATATAGACTTAAACAGCCTTAAATTTGTTGGCAAAAGCGTATTTGAGATTTAGCTTGTTCCAAGTTCATGAGGGAAGGATGGAGGGCAGAAACTAAAGGGCCAGCCCTTATGTGTGCTCTCATCACACGTTTTTCTAACTTTGCCCAGCAGTGGAATATTAGAAATACCTAGAAGATTACGTAGAGAGAAAGAATGGGAAATGCTTGAGTTTCTTACCAAAAAAATATAGTGGATGAATTTGATCTATGAAGCCCCTTAGAATTTTAAGGTTTTCTGAAGGAAAGGGGATCCATAGCATTTATTTGGACTCTTTAAAGTAGGGAAGGGAATATAGATAGGATATACTTTGTGAACAATGAGAATGTAAGGTGTGGGATTAAACTTTTATTTTTCTGTAGAAAAAAAAAAATTATCAGCTGGCTGTTTGATAACCTGGTGGATCACTACTCTGGCCCTCTTTCTATTGTTATTGCCTTCTCTCCCAGGGCAGCAGGATGTGATAGCCTGTATGACTGGATACCCCCTCACCTCTCCTTGTTAGGTTGAGTTCCTTTCTGAAATTCAAATAGGACCCTGTTATCCAAACCGCAGAAAAATAACTCTCAACACCCCCCCCCCCGCCACAGGACCTTAAATAGGCCCTTGGAAGGTTATTAAGAACTTCCCACTGCCTGCTTCCCTTAGAGGAGTTGGAATTTGATAGTTTTCAGCACTAGTCTAGTCAATTGCCTGACTGTGCCCTCTCCCAGCCCGTGTCTCTATCCCAGGCTGGCTAGGTAAATCAGGTTGTTTAAGCAGATTCGCCTCTCCCCTCTTCCCACAGCCAACTCTTGCCAGCTGGTATGCTCCCTAAAGTTCAAAGGGGGTCCAGGTAATCAAACCCACAGAAAGGAAACCCCTCTCCACCCTTCACCAGAACCATCTTACTCCCAGAGAATGCTACCTCCTGCTCGGTGGCTGGTGAGAGTCAGGGGGTTCACAGTGGCTTTTTGCCTTAAGGGTGGGGCTTATCTGCTCACTGTTTCAAGCCACCAGGGCAAGAAACTCACAGTTTTCCCTTGGACTTTTTATCTCTTTGTCTAGATCCCTCCAGATTGATGCCCTGTAGCCTCCTTCTCTGTGGTTTCCCAAAACAGCTCACTCAGGCAGGATCTTGCCCCTTATCACCTGTTTTTCACAAGAAACCTGGTGAGTGCCCACTTAAACCAATACCATCTTGCTTACAAAATCCTACTATCCTTTTAATATTTGTAAGAAATTATAAATTATCCCTTTGTTCATTATTTGGCAATTTTATCTTCTCTCTCCACAGTGGTTACTCTAGGGATTATTGAACTTCAATTAGGAGATATACAATTCATCTTTCCTATTCTTTGTGCTATTTTTATCATAAAATTTACTTCATATGTGGCTCATGACCCACAAGGTTTCATCATACTTTTCCTTTAGACAATTATTTTAAACAATTACATTTTTTAAATATCCTTTTTAAAAAATTTAGAACATACTATGTCACATTGAAATATTAATGCACATACTGTAGGTTAAGATTCAGGACTCTACTTTCTAAAATACTGTGTTAGTGAAGAAAAACCTTTCTTCTTATCTCTGAAAATGAACTAGTCTCAATATGTAGTGAGTATTGTGCACTTTGATACTCATGCCAGTTCATTAAGCTATTCATGGAGTCTGCAGTGGATGCCCAAGGATAAAACAAAATAATTCTCTTAAGAAAAACAGTAAAATGAGATTTTTTCCATAATAAACTAGTTAAGGTTCCTGAAAAATGAACTATAAGATATAAATATCTTCATGAATGTACTCTGGCTTTTAGTAAAAAATGATCCCTCAGTGGAAAAATGACATAGCATAAGATTGGAAAAGTAATCAAATGATTAATTTTCTGTTACATAGTCCTAACTCTAATATGCATTAACTATGTGGCATTAGGTTAATAACTTAAATTCTATGAAATTCAGTTTCTTCTTATTGGGAATATAACTTCTTTACTTCCTCAAATATTCCATAAATATGTATATAATAAAATAACATGAAAGCATAACCTATGACATAATTTATAATTGGTTAATAAAATTAATGTTTATTATTTAAAGTTTAAAGTGCTATACTTCTGAAAGCCATGTGAGATAGTTTAAGCTCTTTGAGAATATGTTAGGGAAAAAACTTCTGCACAAGGCTACAGAAAAGTTTGGGCAGTAGACAGACAAGTGTAATATTCTATGTGATAGAACATTAGAATATTAGGAGACTGATACAGTTAAACTCACAAGGTTTGAATTTTTTGCTTTTCCTTTTCTTGGGGATGCCATATACTAATCTATAGACTAACACATGCCTACTTATATAAGAAACTGTTACAATAATTTTGAATATTACATGCATGCCTGCATAGTGAGCCATTTGGGAGCAAGTGCTCTATTAATTGAGTGCAATACCAAGTTTATCTATAGAATCAATGCAACCTATTTAAATTTAAAAATATTTTATTTTTTACAGAAATGGACAAGCTGATTTGACAATGTCTATGAAAAGGCAAGTACTAAGATAGTCAAACAACTTAGAAAATGAAGAATTAAGTTAGAAGACTCATAATCTGATTTTAGGATTTTAGGATGAATCAAAAAGTTAAAATAATCAAAAGGGATATTGTTCCATAAGTTCACTGTATGATTTCAATCTAATTATATTTATTAAGTCTTGTTTTATGAACTAGCTTATGGTCTATTTTGAAGAATGCTTCATGTCCACTAGAAAAAATGTTTAGTCCTCTCTTATTTGTGAAGTATTCTACATATGTGTGTTGGCTCTAGTTTATTTATAGTATTGCTCAAGTTTTCCATTTCCTTACCAATCTTTTATCTAGGTGTTCTATCCATTAGTAAATGTTGTGTATTGAAGTAGAAGTGTATTACTAGACCATAGAATCATGTATTTCTCCCTTCAAAAATTTAAACTTTTATTTCATTATTGTGGGTTTCTGCTGTTTCTGTGCATATATTTTTAAAACTGTCATATCTTCTTGTTGAATTTACCACTTCATCAGTATATTGTTAACTATTTGTCCCTTTTAACAGTTTTGAACTAAAAGACTATTTTAGCTAATATTAGTATTACTAATATTACTATTGGACTTAAAAACAACATCTTAAATCTTTAACAACCTTATTTGTTTTCATACCAATTTAACATCAATGACATAGATATTGTTCCTATACCCCATCATTCACCTACTTTGTTGTTTTACTTGTGACAAGTTATATTTCTAAACATTAAATCCACTAAACCAAAGAACTGTAATTACTTTTTAAGCATGTGCTTTTTAGAATCTATACAAATAAAAAATTGAGCTATATACAAAAATGTAATACAATAAAATACAGAAGTTATAATTACCTGTATGGTTACTATTACCAGAAATCATTATTCTTTTATAATGCTTAGATACACTCCCTAGTTTCCTTTCCTTTCAGTCTGAAAATCTCCCTGAAGCATTGTTTGTGGAATGGGTTTAACAATGATCCTCTCCATTGGCTTCTGTTTATCTGGTAATTTCTTAATCTCCCTCTCATTTTTAAGAAAATATACTTGCATATAAAATTCTCTGAGGATATTGCTTTCTTTAGCACTTAAATATTTCATGTCACTGACTTCATACTTCTATGTTTTTTTCTGAGACATCAACAATTAATATTATAAGGACTTACTTTTACACAGCATGTTGCTTTTCCCTTGTAGATTTTAGAACTCTTTCCTTGTCTTTGCATTCTACAGTTTTACTACTATCTGGACATGGTTCTCTGCCTGTTTGTTGTTTCTGGTTTTCTTGAATGTGTGTTCATTTGTTTAATAAAATTAAAGAAGTCTTCTGCCTTTATTTCTTTGAATATTTCTCTTTTTTCTTCTGGGACCCCTATTATGATGATATTCTTATTCTTCAAGTTGTCCTACTTTTCTGTAATGCTCTGTTCACTTATTTTCATCTTTTTTCTTTCTTCTCTTCAGCCTGAATAATTTTAATTGAGTTGTCTTTGATTTCACTAATTCATCCTTTGATGTATCCAACATCTGGTCTTCATGATGATTCCTGAATTTCTACCTTGTTCCTTGAATGTCCCTTTATTTCTTGTCTTTGTCTTGTAAACTTTTGATTCATAATGTATTTTTTTATATTTTAATGTTTTAATTCTGGCATTTAGCCCCTGAGCTGTCTGTTTCTTAAGTTGTATCAGATAGTTAAATGCCAAATATATTATTGAGTGTCAGGAACTAACAACAATAACAAAATCATTGTATAAAACAACTTTCACTGTCTTTGAAAATTAGCTCTGTGTGAAGAGTTTAGCTCTTCTATCAAGAAGGTTTGCTGAAGCAAAAATGTGAGGCCCTCCCCTTTTCTGAGACTTTCTGTTAGGCTGAGTTTGTTTTAGGACCTTAGAAATTTCCTGTTTATTGGAATTAGAATGCCTTCCCTATCTTTATGAAATAGAATTTCCCCTTTCAAAGTGCTCTATTATATGTCTCATGGCAAGGAATCCTTCCACATTATTTTGTGTTGATTGCTATTAAGACTACTTTAACTGTCTCAAACTTGTTTCTGACCTCAGTGCACTTTTTGGGAAGAAAAAGACAAAGAAGGTCCTCCTGGGCTAGGCTTTCAGGCTGCCACCAAATAGACTGGAAACAACATGTATGCACTCCAGTAAGCCGTTGGGGGTTATTCTGCTCCTTCCAAACAGTCTTAGCAACCCATAAGAAGAGCTCAGGTCCACTGCACACATGTGTGGAAAGTGTTGGGGTAGAGGCCAGCTTGTGCTACATGTTATAAGAAGTTGTATTTTCTTGATTCAGGACTCACCCTGTTACTACAATCATTTAACTGTTTTCTGGAGTTTTGAGGAATATAATTAGTCCTTTATTGTAGTTTCTCAAAGATTATCTTGGTGAATTGACCCTGGAATGTCTTATGCTACTATCTTGGTTGCTTAGAAACAATCATGATAATATTAAGAGCAATAAAAATATTTAAGGATGCAAATTTTATCCCAAGAGAAAACACTAACAATATAATGCAATGAAGTATGGTTAAAAATCTTATAGTGGGAATAAAATTAAATAAAAAAAAGAAAACAAGAAGGAAGAATCAGAACTGTAAAATGATATGACATTAAATGAAAATAGCACATATGCAATCATTTCAAATATAAGTGGCTTAAACACTCCAATTAGAAGACTTTTAATTGATCCTAGCAAAATATAAGACCCAACTTTATGATGTCTATAAGAAATAGATGAATAGTAAAAGGAAGTAAAAAGGTATCCCTGTAAATATAATATTTAATAAAACTGTGCAAAATATTACAATTAGAAAAAGTAGACCTTTATATTCCAGGGATGTGAAGGAGAATATAAATTAAAATAAAGTCAATTTTCCAGAATATTATAAAATTCCACAATCAAACTTCAAATCACATAAAATTAGACAGAAAATATGAATCTGTGTCCCAGGCAGCCTCACATCAGCAGTGCCTGCCAACAGGGACAAGAATGTCATGGCCACCAAGTTTGGGAACAGTAAAATGGTTCAATGTTAGAAATGGATATGTTTTCATCAACAAGAATAACACCAAAGAAGATGTGTTTGTACAGCAGACTGCCATAAAAAGTATAACCCCAGGAATTACCTTCATCATGTAGGAGAAGGAGAGAGTGTGGGGTTGGATATTGTTGAAAGAGGAAAGTGTGTAGAGGAAGAAAATGTTCCAGGCCCTGTGAAAACCAGGTGCAAGGCAGTAAATATGAAGAGTGTAACCATTTTAGATGTTATCCATGGCCTCTGTGTCTTCCAGGCAATTACCGGCAAAAGTACCAGAATAGTAAGAACTGAAAAAAGAACGAAGTATCAGAAAGTGTTCCAGAAGGCCAGGCCAAGCAAAGCTGGTCATATTCAGGACACAATTTCCACTTCACAACATGCAGAAATCCTATTGTTGTCCACTACAGTATTCCAGCCCTGCTGTGCAAGGAAGAAGTGATGGAGGGTACTGACAACCAGCAAGGCAAAATATGAATCCAGTTTACAGACCACCATTCCCCAGGGACCTCCTCCACAAAGACAGCCTAGAGAGGACAGCAATGAAGAGGATAAGGGAAATCAAGGAGATGAGACCCAAGGTCAGCAGCCAGCTCAATATAGGTACTGCCTACCTTCAATTAGGGACACAGATGCCCAGAAAACCCTAAAACACAAAATGGCAAAGAAACGAAAGCAGCCTGTCCACTAAATAAGAAGTTGGCATCTCTGAAGGCTGAGCAGGGTAGAGGTGAGTGAATGCTGGCTTAACATCTCTACCATCATCTGGTTTAGTAATCCATCAAGAAGAAATGACTGTGAAATTCCACCAATAGGAAATGAGCAACAGATTTGACCTCTATACCTTACATGCTTACTTATTGTCCATTGACCATGTAACTAGAATGATCTGCATTATCAAATCAGCTTGAGGTTGTTATTATTTTTACCAAAAAAAATCTCTTTTGGGTAATGAGAAATGTGTTTTTAAAAAGCCTGGATTTTCTCTTTACACTTTTAAAGGTTTTAATATTTTTTCACACCTGTCCAAGGTGAGATTTTTAAGAACTTAATTTTTAAATTGGAATAAATGTTTACAAATTGATTCTTACAGAAATAGTCAACAAACTGCAAGTATCTGGTAATAAAAGTCTTAATAAACAATAAATAATAAATGATGTATACTTGTCAGGAATAAAGATCTAATTTTGTTGAATGTAGGAAAATAAATCATGTTTTCTTTCTGTTTCTAACTCTTGATGTTCTGCCAAATATATTTTACTCCTAGAGAAGATATGATTGATCCTATCACAGATGGGATAGATTGGAGTCCCAACAACAAAGATTAGCAAAAAAGATTAGTAATAAAAAGTTTTGCACATTATTTCTTCTTTGACTATTAATATTACTTGAAAAAATTCATAATGAATATAAAAATTGTTTTCTATGCTGGGAAGGAAAATTAACTCATGGTGATTTTGCAAGGTGTCAGCAGACAATTGAGGTGGCATTAACATAGAAAATCTTAAACTCCAAGGTAACCAATTGGAAAATGCATTAATACTGACGTTTTCATCCTCAAAGAGCATTTCTCTATAATATTGAATTTTTGATGAATTGAAGAATTTTACATTTTTGTTTCATCACATATATTATATATTATTTTGTAATTTCTTGATCCATGCCATCAAATTCTCTCCAAAATACTGCAATATGAATTTTTCTTATAAGCATTGCTTCTAAATCTACATGTAGATTGAATTCATTATCACTAAATAATGAGAGATTCACAAGAATGCATTAAACCTTGTTGTATATTGAGGGAATAAACTTTTAGCCATTCACGTAATTGGAAAATCTTTACTTAACACTGATTTTTAGTTTCTCCCTCGTGTGCTTTTTTAATTAATATAATAAAAGGCAATACACTAAACAATAAAACAAATACAACAAAAGTTGTGGCTGAATTGAACAGTACATAAGCTGTATTGATGAATTAGATGACACTCTCAAACTTGACAGGAAATATTCCACCATGTTTTTCTTGTGATGCCTCAAAAATACCCATCAGGTGCACAGCCTGAGGAAGAAGTTGGATTTGGTGCACCAGTCAATGTGAATTGCATGCAATTGTGAGTTTTACAAAAGTCTGTTATAAAGTAGGTCAAGGTTTATTATAAATTCTTATATAATAAAATCAGGATATTACTGAAAATTCACTGTGATAAAATTATATAAACACAGAAGTACACATATAAATAAGTTTTTTATGCACAAACGAGAACACTTGGAAGGAAATACATCTGAAAAATAACAAGATTTATGAACAATTTTCATTTTCTTCTTTGTATTTTGTTGTAAAACAATTTTTTTCTGTAATAAACAATGTTTAATCCTATAATAGTATCACACTATGAAATTTGAAAAAAAGTTTCATTATGAAAAAATGTGCTATTCCATCTTTGATGGTTAACAAACTTTCCATTTGGTCAAAAATTAATTAATTGCTGTCTAGAAATACCTCCTCTTTTACACAGTCATAAAATAGAGCATCACCAAAAATACCAAAAACATATGCTCAACATTATGTGGCTTCTAAGCAGAACGCAACTCTTTGTTTCAAATTAACATGGATGAATTAGTCCTGGAACTTTACCAAGAAATCTTCCTTGGAAATTGGTCCCAGAGATGATCAAATGTTGCATTATCAGTAATCTTCAATATAAGACGTCCCATGGCATTATCAGTGTGAAATTGAAAGGATACTCTCCTCTGCTTATGTAACAGTAGCTCCCTGGTAAACTTGTGAGACATAATTTCTGGGTAAACTTTCTATTTTACCAGGACCTGAAAAAAATTTTGAAGTTGCTTTATTGTAACTCAAAAGTGAAAATCAATGAACAAAATTTAAACTTAAGCTATCTCAAGGAAACAGTTATTATATTGCATAAATTTCAGGCTCCTTAAATGGTTTAAATAATTTATTTGTGATGAAACCTTGAGGCGGAACTCTTTCTAGATAGATAATGCTGGAAGAAGTTTTTCACACACTTTGACTCCTGGTGAGTATTAATCTCAAAATTAGAGCATTTAAATTTATCTAAAAACATGGAGATATTATTAGAAGGATATGCCTGTACTATATACCATGTAGTCTTACCTAGGTAATGCCAAGATTTGTAAAATGTGAATATATAATTGATGAAATCAAAGTCATCAGGCAATGTACATACATTGAAAATATAATTTTTGGAAGAAATTTGAATAAATAATCTGTCAAAGTATATCTTCTTAAAATTGATAGTAATGATAATAAACAAAAAACAGACAAGAAAATTCCACACATCTCAATGTCTCTATGCTTCCCCCACTGTATATAACAGGTGTTTCTAACTATTCGATCCAAAGTGTATCATCAATGGCTCTTATTGTTATTTCAAGGCTGTGCATTCATTATCTCAAAAATTTTAGAACAATTTCATTACTCCAAAAAGAAAGATTTCACATCACTTAGCATTCCTTCCTTGGATCTACATAACTACTAATCTCATTTGATCTTTATAAATTGATTTATATTTACATTTCATATAAATAGACTCATACAATATATTTTACTATGTGTCTGGTCTTCTTCAGTTAGCATAAATTTGTTTTTGTCTTATAATAACATTTTGTAATGTTAACTTACATTTGTTCAGTTTCAAAGAAAAAAGGTCTTAGATATGTTATTATTGAAATAATGAAAATGCTTTAATAATAGTTGAAGTAATAAATGCACAGCTATGTGATTATACCAAATACCCATGATTATACACTTTGGAAAAATTGTTTGCTTTATTAATATGTATCAATAAAATTTATTTATTCTTTTAAAAAATAATAGTAATGTGTGCTCTGTAATATTGATATACCTAGGATTTGATTTCTGACCTTTCATCTGCATTAACTAATATTGCATTAAAAAGCAGAGTAAATGATACATTAAAAATATAATTGTTTATTTAATAACTAGCATTAATTTTTGTTTTGCTGAAGTTAAATATATTTAGGAATAATGTGTTATGAGCATGATCTCTGGGCTCAAACACTCTTGGTAGAATCACAATACTTAATACTTAATGGTTGGGACTCTTGTTAAGTTACTTAAGTTTCTGTGTCCTTTTTTTCATCTAGTAATTATGTGCAATTGTAATAAATATGGTATAATATTTTAATCTGGGTAAATTTGTTAATGAAGGAAGTATTTATATCAGTGTCATGTGCATTCTAATTATGATATATATATATATGAGTTTCTATTAAAATATTCAAATGTTGATTTTTACCTGATTTATATTTGATAGTAAAACTGTAGTTTTTTGGTCATATTTTTCAACCT
>JAQZBX010041259.1:0-22375 GCA_029593785.1 Cabassous unicinctus
CCCCATGTGGCCCCAAGGAGAAGAAACCAACGTCTTAAGAATGACTCTCAGACTTTGAAATTGAATGGAGGATGCCCTGCAGGTTTACTGAACTGTAGAGGATCCATGACTCATGTTTCACATCCCAATTTCTTCTTATGATATTGAAAATGTTTATCCTTTGTCTTTCCATTTGTGTATTGGAAGCAGTTAAATGGTTCTGTAAGTTTCAAAGGTCTATGGCAGATGGGATTTTGCCTCAAGATGAACTGTATTTCTTTAAAATGATTATAATATGATTTTGTAGTTGAATTGTTACTGATTTAAGGTTTTTTGAATATTGTAATGTATTTTTGGAATTCAGAGGGTGGAGTGTAACCGTTGGTCAATTTGATGTAATTATGAATTCCAAAAAATATAATTGGATCATGCTTGTAAACTGATCTGTTAATCTGGGCATGATTAGTTTATGATTAGGGTGTTGAGCCCCACCCCTTGGTGGGTGGGGAATCAAATATAAAAGACATGGCAAGAGCAGTCTTTTGAGAAGCAGCTTTGATGTTGAAAAGAAGGCCCCAGGAGAAGAGAAGCGAACCGTTCACCTGATCACCTACAGCTGACCTTGTGGAGGAAACAGGAGCCAAGCTCGGAGAGAAACGCAGCCCCGGGAAGAGAGGAACCCAGGAAGCATGAACCTTGGGCAAATGTCGGCAGCTGTCTTGCTCCAACACATGACAATGGACTTTGGTGAGGGAAGAAAATTATGCTTTATGGCCTGGTAACTGTGGACTTCTACCCCAAATAAATACCCTTTATAAAGACCAACCCATTTTTGGTATTTCACATTAGCACCCCTTTGGCTGACTAATACAAAGACTATCACAGAAAGGAAAATTTAGAACTTACATACTGATAAGCACAAGCTGTTTTGAACTAAGGGCTCTCCCTATGCATAACTCCTCAACTGCAGTTCAAACACTAAGGGATAACGGCCTTGTTATGATCAATTTTTTAAGTAGTAAAAATTTGGATTAAGTTATGATACTTTACGGAAATATTCACAATACTTATGGATTTCAGGAGACATGAGATTTGAATCATTAGGATAAGTTCTTTGAGAAAGAAAGATAAACTGAAAACAGCATAATTTCTCCAAATGAATTTCCAACATTTTCACAGCTGTTTAGCAGACAAAAGATAGAACTTGCCCTTCAATCATTTATATTTCAACCAACAAATATTTATTGAACACATACTGTGTGCCAAGCACTGGGACAATATGCTGCTGTAGAAGTGAACAAGTAGGCAAAAATCCCAGGAGCTTACTTTCTAATTGGTGAAGACAGATACAATTGGTAAAAAGATTATATACTAAGTTAGAAGGTAATGAGTACTATAGGAAAGGGAGAGAGGGAAATCTGGGTTATAAGGCTGGCATAATTTTCAAAAGGATAACCAGGGAAGTCCTCACTGATGCTATAAACTTTGAAAAAAGCAGGCACATCCCTAACAATTTCCAGGAATCCCTGGGAATGGTAAGGTGGTCTAGAAAGGGGCTACTAAATATCAGATAGGTGCTTTCCCTTGGCTTAGAGAACTGTTTGCTTTGTGGGGAGGAAATGGGGGAGCAGAACTGGCACCTCTAAAACAGCAGATCCAGGGCAGGATTGTCCATTTCCCTTGTCTGGATGCAATCCTGAAGCAAAGACTTTAAGGAGAGAGCCATGGGCATATCTGAGAGAAAAACATTACAGAAAGAGGGAAGTACAAAGGCCCTGAGGCACAGCGTGTCAGGCAAATTTGAAAAATGAAGAGCTGTGACAGAGTAAGTTGGAGGTGAGTAGTAGGAGATGGTATCAAAGGGCAATAATGGAGGGACAGAGCAATCAAATTCTGTAAGAACATTGTAAGGACTGGCTTTTAATGTGAGTGTGTTGAGGGGGTTGTTACTAAAAGAGTTTGAGCAGGGAAATGGCATTTTCACTTTCATGTGACAAATAATGGAAGAGACAAAAGAAAAGTAACAGACATCCATAAGTAACTATTTTAATTTAGTTGGATTCTCATTCAATGTTTTATCTCTGGATATCAATTGTTATTTGGAAGGAAGAAGTTCTGATTCTAGTGGCAAGAATACGCATGATTTTTGGACAGCCTCTTGACCTCCCTGGGCTTTTTGTCCTCACCTGTAAAATTATACTTTTAGACTAAATGGCCAAATATTATATCCTACTTTGTGGAAAAGTTATTGAAAATGTGATTTATGAAACGTCCTGATTTATTATTTTTAAACTCATTTTGACCATCCTCAATCTAGTTTTAAATTTTAGACAGTGTTGATAATCAATACTTTTCATTCTTGCAAAAGTTTAACAGCCCATTCTGATACTAATGAAATTCTTGTATTGCTTAAAATAAGCATATTCAAGTTGCCTGTTGTAGATGGTGTGTGTGTTTTTTGCTTTCTCTGTGCACTATAAATAATATTTATTAATAAACTCATAAAATAAAGTTATTGGGGGAAAAGATGTGCATAATTCACTTAAAATAAGAATGGTATATCACATATACCACTTTTCTATTAAAATATATTAATTGGAGTTATCTGAATGCTTGCAGTTTCAATATTCCGGAGATAATTATGTTTACAAGCATCTTACAACAGAATATGTGAATCTGTGATTACAGATCAACTCATTAAAGAAAATCTACACAGACTTTAGCATTTGATCAATCCTACAACGTATTCTCAGGAAAATGAAAGTAGCTTTTTTAACTGGAGAAAATTGGAAAAAAAAAGGTAAATGCAGTGTTTATTCAGCACACTTATGAGACACACCATTGACAGTCAGAAATGCAATCTAGATGATAGGAGCATTCCCTATATCGTGGAACAAACTTTTAGGAAGAATGTATCTTTTATTTTCTCCTCTGAGTGCCCACTCCAAGTCCTCTCAGTCTACTATGTTTGGCCACCACTTTCAAGCACAGTAACTTGCTCAGTAACTTGCGCATGAATAGCAACTTCAGAAGAGAGCCCTATTCATCGAACAAGTTGATGAATGAAATTTGGGGAAAATTAAGGCTCTCGAGTACTGATCAACATTTTCCTTGGCACCCTATTAGTCTCATGCTGTAACTGCTTGACAATAAGACTACGCAATTATCTTACAATTACAGTTTCAAGATTTTAACCTGAATGGATTTGTTGGGTCCCACTTCCATTATTTTTGCCATATGTCACACAAATGAATGTGTTGTTGTAGTCTTTCTTAGCCAAGTCTTTCTCATGAGACCAGGACGTCAAAACAGTAATATCTACTCTACTGTATAATGAGAAAGAAATACTAATGGGTTGATAGTTTCTTTTCTTGCTTACTTTTTTTTTCTTTTTCATGACTGACTGGCTATTAGATCTTTCTTGTGGAAGTTAATTACACTGGATTTTTAAATGAAATAGAAGTAAAAGGGAAAGCGATTTGAAAAAGAAGACAAAAACATGAGTGGAAAGAAAGAGGAAGAGAACAGCAGGGGAACCAAAAAGTACTTTAAGTGAAAATATAAATATGGTTAAAAAATAACACAGAAATATGCTTCCTGATTCATTTGTCCAGCTAATCAGTGTGTTTAGACATTTATATATTTTCAGTCATTTCATTGTCTCAAGCCATATTCTCCATTAGAATTCATACAATTCTGAATTAGAGTTCACACCTTTATGCATTAGTTTATTATTTTATACCTACCAGTATAACTTCATCATGAAAATCTTAACCTTGTGTCTTTTTATTCATATCATACTTCCTTCATTCATTCATTCACCTACTAAGGCACTTGGATTAATACCAAAATTTTTCCCTGTTAGGAAAATTATCCTCTGATAGGGGATTTGGTTTGATTAGACATAATTCTAAAAGTTTTGTTTCTGGACAAAATTTTTCAGCATTTTTGCAGAGACTTTATTCTGGATCTAGATGATGAATTCCATTTAGTTAGTCCATATTTTAGAAAATAACAGAAATAGGAAAAAAGTTAAAAATTCATCTGCCTACCAAAAAGCATCTTTGGCATGTCTGATTTCCTTGGGCCAAATAAATTATATATTTAAGACTTGAAATGCCCTTTTCCCAGAGACATTTCCTAGTAGATATCAAAACATGTTGTAGCATCATAATAATTTAAACATATCAGTGGATGTAGAGCCCAGTATATGTAAAACTTTATATCTGATAAAGAAAACATAACAATTTCATGGAAAAGAACTATTCTAAATGTACTACTGGGAAAAGTGTCCACATGTTGTGGAAACAAAAGTCAGTTTAGATCTTCATCTCTAACTATACATTAAAAATATCCAGTTAGATAAGTAGTTTGGAGGAAAAAATAATAAATAAATAAAACGAGAGATTGTAGAAAAGATAGAGGTGAATCTAAACATTGGGTTTGGAAAGAGCATTTCCAAAAACAAGGAAAGAAATAACAAAGAAAATTATTACCTAAAAATTTAAAGTATTAGCATGTAAATTTAAAGGCAAAATTACAAATATATTCGCAATGTATATGCCAAATGTTGAATAATATTATTTAACAAAACCTTGTAAATGAGTAACTACATATGCACCCCAAAAAGGGAAAAGACGGAGCAAACAAAAGCACAATACCAAGAAACGTGCAAAATTATTCATAAATCAATGCAAATGTATATTTCAGGCATTTTGCAGAATGCCAGGATAGCTTATTATAAGGCCATCAAAGTCTTATAATCTTTATTATAAAACTCTTTACCTGTTGCCTTTCTGGAAAACATTTTGACTTTATGTAACATGAACATGAAATATGATTGATTTTTTGATCTAGAGATTTAAAATCTATCATAAGAGAATCATGAGATAGTCATAAAGATTTATATTCAAAGATGGTCAAAAGACCATTCTTTTTACTACATAAAAGTGAAAACAGGGAAGCGGGTGTGGCTCAATCGATAGAGCCCCCGTTTACCATGTGGGAGGCCCCGGGTTTGCTTCCCGGGGCCTCCTTGTGAGAGCAGGCCGGCCGGCGCAGCACGGTGGGCTGATGCAGCAGGACCTCACAGCAAGGGGGAGATAAGCAGACACGGAAAAAACACACAGCGAATGGACACAGCAAACACAAGCAGCAAGGGGGGGATAAATAAATAAATAAATAAATCTTTAAAAAAAAAAAAAGTGAAAACAATCCACTGTTTAAATTACATGGCAATGGTAAAATAATTCTTTATCTATACAATGAAAATGCTGCCATAAATATAGTTTCAGTAAATATTCTATGATATAAGTAAACGTTTAATGCATAATTGAGTGAAAAAAGTAGAAAATGCACATGTAGAGTCTCTTTTATTCTAATTCTTTATATCTGTATAAAAAGACAAGAATAAAATAAATAAAAATGTTATCAGTGATCATTTCTTAATGGGATTATGCCTAATTTCCAAATTTTAATTTTTAATTTAAATTTTTTTGCCTATAATTTATACTTTTCTGAATTTGTTTACAATGAATATATAGTACAATTATAACAAAAGAGATAAATATTTTAAATAAAAATATGTCACTCTCCATCTGGCCTTTTCTGCCTCCAGATCCCAGAAGGGCTCTATGAAATCGATCAACGCTACAAAGCAAAATTGGAAATCAAGCCATTTGAGTCTGATATAGTCCACTTCTTTTCTCAGATCACACTCAGCACTGTCATCCTATTCCTCATAAATACTCTCCTTTACAATCTGTGAACATGCCTTGCTGGTAAACTAGACCCAAGACCCTTCAAGAGCATGAAAATGACTCAACCTTTATCCAGCTACCCCACCTCCCTCTTCCTGTCACAGTCTATTCTAATTATGGCTGTCACAGTAGTCTATTGAAATTTATGTCAGGTTTTGTTAGACCTCTGGTCAACATGCTCCAGTGGAGTCTTTTTCACTCAGAGTAAAAGTTAAAAGTCTTACAAGGGCTGTTCATGCCGTTCATGATCTGTCCCATAATCATTACCTCTCTGGCTTCAACATTCTACTACTCTCCTGCTTCCTCACCTTGGTGTAACTTCTCTCATCTCTTTTCTGATCTCAAACCACAGAACCTGAGCACTGGCTGCTCCCTCTGTCTGAACACTTTTCCCCATATCCAGTGTCAGTCTCTTTCATCCTAGATGTTTTTCCTAAATGTCACCTTATCAAGACCATTCAACTTAAAATTATAGCCCCTGTCTCAAACCCCTTTACCCTGCTTTATTTTTCTCCCTATCACCTAATAAACTGTAGAGTTTACTTGTATTTCTAGTCTGACATTTCCCACTAGAATGTAAATTCAAGGAGGCCTGGAATTTTCATTTCTTTTGTTTATTATTATACTCCTGTGCCTAGAATAGTGCTTAGCTTCTTGCAAGTACTCAATGTAAATTGGTTCACTGAATGAAAGTTTGTAGCCCCAGCTCTTAGCACAAGGCTTAGCACACAGACATAGCATACACTCAGTAAATGCTTTTGATTGAAAAGTAAAAATCACTTTTCATAAATTGCTTCCTCTTATCAATTTAATCCTGCTTTCTACTTCCTCCTTCTCCAAATCCTTTACCAAAAGAACACTGGGAGAGGAGGAGAAGTAAATTGCTGCATCTATCTCTGTAAAACCAAATCTTATTTAAATATAGAAATCCTATTTCCTCAATGAAGATGTAGAATCTAGGGTGAAAGTGGTAGTTTCCTTATTTTTTTCTTTTAGACATCAAAAATAAAAATGCATCCATCTTCTATCTTTGAATGATAGAACACTAGCAGAGATCTCCTATTTCAATAAGAATTCTTAAATATACTTGTCTTTTGATTTCATTTATATAATGAATTTATATAATACTTATACTTCCTTAATATTTATTTCCAGGGAATATTCTCTCACCCTACACAAGATTCAGTTAATAAGTTAGAAAAGTTGGATGACAAAGGAAAGTAGCAAAGTAGAGACCTGGCTGTTTAATTAGGAATCTATAACCTTATAACTAGGACAAGACTAAGTCACCAAGGCCCTTAAATCTTTCTGTAAATAACTGTAAATGACTCATATACCATAGTAACTCATATACTTACACTACGCAGGTATACTATAGGCACAGCAAGACAGTAAAAAACACATCAAGGACAGATTAAGGAAGTACAACCAGTAATTACCTGACATGGTAGACCCTTGCTCACTGTCATGGCTCCCAGCCTAATTCTATAAAGGATAGTGAGCTGCACTCAGGAATACTTGGGACTCCTGGGTACTGGTGGATGCATCCTTACACCAGAACAGCATTGGCCATCAAATTTCTGGCTGTCTCCATATGATATTAGAGAGCACTGGAGAACATTTCCACCTGCCCCTCTGTCTTACCTTAGGCACTATAATTTTTTTGCCCTGTATGTTGACTGAATTGGTGGTAAATCAAAGGTAAAGAAATTTTGAAAAGAATTTGAGTTACTATCCTCACAATCTTAAACCTGGGTCAGCCTCTAAGTTAGCTTAGCTCATCAGTCATTTTCATTTGACTCCAAAGAAGTTTGGACTTTAAAACCTTAGTGAGGCAGGAAAGAGGCACCCTCATACTCCATATAGGAAAGGTATGCTACCCATACCAAACCTTAGGGCCCTGCTAACCAAGATAAGGGTCTCAGCTAGAGTCCAGAAATGCAATAGGAAAATCCCCCAAGATTTGGCAAATGACAAGTACAATGTCACACCCTAATTTACATCACAGTTCCTCCATTCTTAGCAACTCTATTCCTCTGGAATGAGGTTTTAACATGGTTGCATATAGAATTAAGGAACACTGAGAAGACAGAATTACAAAGACACCTTTATTTACCTGAGAGTATTCTTCTGACGCTGTTAGCTTGCTCCTGTCCACAGAAGAGAACAGTCCAGTTTCAAAGTAGCTACAACTTGTGTCTTTATCTTGGCTAAAACTTTCTGAAAAATATATTTAGTTATGCAATAAATTATTTTGTGAATATGGCTTGCATGCGAATTGCACTTTTACTACTGAATATTAGACAAAATCAATAGATTATGTATCACATGCTTCTGTGTAATTATGTAATTAACTTAAAATTGCACAGAACTATTCTTCCATACAGACAGTGGGCGATTCAGAAAAAAATTAATAAGAATAAGATATTTAAAATAGACCCATAGGGAACCCCTAATTTTAGCTTGAGAGTGTTTACATCAATAAATTTCTACCTATTTATCGTATGTTCTTGGGAATACCATAGCAGTTCACTATTTAAATGTAAAAGTGAAATCTTCAGTACCAGCAGTCAATTTTTCTTTCTTAATATCAAACATTTTTAAACTACATACTTCTGGATTTTTAGCAAAAGTGTCAGGAAAAATGTGAACTATTATTCACTGGATTGTAAAAGAAGCCACAACCCCCAAAATAACAAAAAGCAAAACATCTGGAGAAAATCTATTACCCAAAGATGGATTATACAATGTGATAACAGGTGGTGCTAAGAACTATTAAGCTGATTTTAATTAAAAGGACAAATAACTCTAATTCCATTTCTTCCAATAAATTCCTTTAAGCAGGTGCAAGTGCAAAGCAGAATTAGTTCCCTACTATTAACTATGATGGTGCTTTCTTTCTTTTTCTCTTTAGAATCTTTCAGATGATATTACTTTCATTGATATACTACTGTACATTATGTTTGTTTGGTCTTTCAAGAGAAATTTAAATAATGCATTACCAATGTATCTATAAACCTAAAACAAGTGGATATGCTGACAGATTAAATGGATGAAAATAAAGCAGCCTAAACAGAAGACTCCTTTTCTTTCTTTAAAGGGGGTTAAATAGTGTTTAAAACTAAACCATAATAATGAAGTTACATAGGAAAAGAGCCTTTACAAATTAAAGGAAAATCCTGGTTTTCAGCATAAATATCCATTTTATCTCAGGCAGCCAACTTAAACATCTCAAGCCTCAGTTTTCTCAGGTCTAAAGAATAAATATGACACAATATGGTCCCTCTATATAAAAGACAATTATGGTATAATTCTATGGTTTTGCATTAATTTAATTTTAAAATATAAATTCCTAGCATTCTCATTTTTGGACCCAAGACAAAAGATTAAATAGGCGGTGGACATTTGGTTCATCTGGATAGCCAGCTCAATAAATAGAGTTGTTCAGTTACTTACGTTCAGTGAAAACTCCAAAGTTAATAGGCCCATGAATATTGCCTGGGTTCCTAAACTCTGTGACTAACTACATTTCTTTATGATGTTAGTCCTTGTACTTAGTAACTAACTTTTATAAAGTGATGAATTTCCTTAGATTTTTAATCCACTCCATTCCAGGCACGGACTCTTTATGAGCCATGAGAGGTCTGGTTTAACTCTCTGTTTTACAGACTTCACATGCTGATGTTGAAACCTTTGGTGAAATTTTCGTTTAACAAAAAAAAAAAAAAAAATATATATATATATATATATATCTCCTATTTAATACATTTTATTGATGATTTATATCCCAACTACTTTTGTGACAACTTGAAGCAAAGAGACATATAAAATAATTTAATTTCATATTTGAGTGCGACAGTGACCACTTACTCAAAATGAAAGTTTTGAAGACAGAAAATTAAACCAGAGGCAGCAGTAATTTCTTTCTTTTTCACGGGAAAGGGCACACACCCAGGCTAATGGAAGCGAGGTAAGTGAGCGTGGTTAGTGCAGGAACAAAGATTATGTAGGTACCCTGACACAATACCCCATTTTCCTCCCTCGCTTACCTCACCCATTTCCCCATTGGCTGGGGACTATGAGCTTACAATCTTATGCTGGAAAACTAACCCAATAACAGAGCGACGCAAGGCTTTATTACATTTTCAGGGAAAGTGTGAGGGCACGTCCCCAGTATCCACGTTCATTTCCTTTTACTGACATGGATTTTGGGGAAATGAGTTACGTGTAGGAATGTGAAACTTAACTTGTTACGACTGAAACTTTGGATAAGCGGGAACAGGACATTCAGTTTAAGAAGAGACCATCTTTTGTTTCATTTCTCTCAATATTTGAAAAAGAAAACACTTCTCAGATGATTTTTAAATGGTTGTTTTTCTTCCTTCCAGAAGTCCTTTAAGCTAAGTAGTACTACCAAATTGTACATCACACAGTTTTATATTATTTGACCTACATCCATTACATGAAAGTAAAAAGTCGGTTTAGTGTTTTCTTTTCTTTTCTTCCCTCTATTTGCGGTTCTTAATATAACAGAACAGAATCAGAAACTCAGAGGCCAGATGCACGTGGAGGGATAGAGCAGGAGTGCCAGCACAGGAAGGGAGACTAAAAACAAGGGCTGCTTATATACGAGGAATATATTTTTTACACACATTTCTACACACACCTAGATATAGTACCCACCTCCTGCCGAGTGACGTCTAGAGACAACGGCGATGCTGTTGGGCAAAGGTGTGTAGCCATGTGCGCATTTGTCAATATACACGTCAAGAGTTTACGTGCATATGTGCACATGCGCACAGACACAGCGTCCCACTCCTCGGTATACTGTGTAGTACAGGCTCCGACAAGGACCATAATCCCTTTGAAGATGGAAATCCTTCTCTCGAGTGTACCCAAGAACCACTCTAAAGCATACATTTTCTTTTGCCGAAGGAAGGCTAGAGAGACGAAAAAGGCGGGGAGAAATTAATTTATTTTCTATACTAATATAGCAAAACATTGGAATATAATATTCATTCTTTACAGCCAAAAAGGATAATGAACCGTTCATTTGACAATACCCTGCCAAAACAACCGATTTATTCAAGGAAGAAGAAAGAAACCAAGAAATGGGGTACAGAATCCTATTTATTTTCTCCCAGTTCTAACAATCACTCTCTCTTTGTTCCCTTTCTTTTTCCCTCTATCAATACCTTACTCTTTCTCTGTCATTCCTGACCCAAGCAGTAAAAAAAATAAATAACTAAATAAATAAAGATATGATCTCTTCATTCAAGGAGCTTAGGACTAGCAAGGGAACCAGATAAATAATTAAAATAAACTGCAATGAATATTGCAATAGAGTAGAAGATAGGGTAAGAACAAAGTGTTGGAGCACAGAGAAGTGGCTATTATCAGAAACTTGGGTGAGTGGGAAGCCGAGCGAAAAGGAGGGTGTCCTGTGTGAGGACCAAGACGCAGAAGCAAGTGAAAAGCCCAAAAGCACTTTAAGAAATTGTCTTGAAGATAGACACGAAAGTGTGGCACAACCTACTAGTTTTATACCAAAATCCTTTTTGTCTTCTTCCTTAACATTCAGCAACACTATAATTCCCAGTTTCTTACTCTTGCAGCTAGTGGGACCCATGTGACTACTTCCCACCAATAGAATGTGATCAGAAGCATGTGTGCCATGTCTGAGCCACAGCCTACCCTCTCTGCCCCTTTATGGGTTGAATGGCAAAGCTACACAATGGGAACTTTGGCTCCCTGAAGCACTGAGTGTAGGACAATAGGGTGCTAACAGGAACACTACTGTGGACTATAATCCAAACAAGAAATACAGATACATTGTGTTTAATTCCTTTGTTTCATTTACCTCGGCTAGCACAGAGGCCAAATGGAGAGGGACCTTGTAGGCCAGATTAAAGAGTTTGATATTTACATTAAGGTACTAGGGAGCCAAAGAAGGATTTTAAACTGGAAAGTGTCACGATCCCAAAATCAGTTTTCTTCAATTGGCTTTCTTAATGATGGAGCAACTATTTTTTTCCAACAAAGCAGGAAATTTCCATAGGTTGCTTTTTTTTCTCATATGCTGAATAACATGTGGCATGACTTACTCAAATATTTTAGTAAATTCCAGTCAGGATACAGATAATAAACCTAAATGTCTAGAGCTTGAAAGGATATAATGGGTCATTTTCTCAAAATCCCTTGCTTCACATAAAAGGAAAGGTCATAAAGGTGAAGCATTTACCAAGGTCACCCAGGTGGTAAGAGCAGAGTGGCAGAGGAGGTACTACAGCCCAAGTTCTGCTCTTACTACATGTCTCGTTCCACCATGTGAGGTTATTTTAATTCCTTTAGCCTCCAGTGCTTGCAACAGATCCGATTACTTTGGGAAAATGAATGAAAGGGATTAACCACTAAAAAGTTATAATTTTAGCCATAGCATTCTGTTTGTAAACTTGGAATCATTTGTATGCAATTTTAGGGATATAGAAATGCAGTGAATTATTTCTTCTTCTTTTATTTAACTAAAATAAACAACAACCAAAATAACAACAACTTAACATCTGACATCTCCTTAGAAGTAGCATCTACATCAAAGAAAAATCTTTTTATTACAATTTCCTACTTCTCTCTTTACAATTGTATGTCTTTGTAGTCTGAAACTTCCTACATATTCCTTTATGTACATATTTTCTGACTGTGAAGGGAAATGTCAAATTGCCCAAGAGTTAGTCTATTGCCTTTAGTAGAATAGCTGATGAGATGGAATTAACTTAGATTGGCATTTTGCTTGAACTGCCAAATATTCAGAGATAAAGGGCACTACATTAAGAAAGCTGCTTTATCATTTTTCTGGGACAACTAAAAACCCATGGCTGCTGATGATGAAAGATGACAGAAACATGTCCTTGTGCAAATATGAGCATAAGAGAGTTGCATCTTTCCAATAAAAATGAAGGAACATTAGAGTAACTGATGGACCAGGAAATGAGAAACTATAATAAAGCACATTATGGGACATATTAAGAAAGTATTATCCAATATGGGCATTTTCCTGCATTGATATTAATTTGTTGTCAATGTAGATCCAGAGAATGGAAGAGTATCTCAATCCCTAATGGAAAACTGGAAATTAA
This sequence comes from Cabassous unicinctus, assembly GCA_029593785.1. Classification (NCBI taxonomy): domain Eukaryota; kingdom Metazoa; phylum Chordata; class Mammalia; order Cingulata; family Chlamyphoridae; genus Cabassous; species Cabassous unicinctus. Next base: position 12,872 of record JAQZBX010041259.1, read on the forward strand.
TGGAAATAATATGAAAGTTAAAACTAGCCAATAGCACACTTGCCCTGGGCTCTATATCCTCTAATTCCATAAACACAAAAGCATAATCCATAAGTGATGAAAAACAAATAGATCAGTCCATAATAAGACAAAGTGCCAGAAAGGGTGGCTATTCCATTCACAAGTAGAAATCATTTCCAAATAAGCTTGAAATATCAAGATAATCTAGTCTTTTCATGTCATATGGCCCATAATGGTAGGTCTGAGAATAGGTTATATCCATCTAAACGCTGAAAATAATTACTTTAGAAGTTAATACTTAATGAATATTGATGATATGGATGACAGCCAAAATCAGAAAGAATGGCACATTGACAGCATGGGGAAGGGAGAAAGGCATGAATGATCCAAAATAGGTATAACTTTGGGCAAGAAACTTAATCTGTCTGTGCCTCATTTTCCTCAACTATAAAATGGGCATGCTCATAACTATCTTACAAGTTTTGCATGAGAATTAGAAATTCTACCTACACACACTTAATGCCCACCATAGTTTCTGGCACATAGTAGGCATCTAAACCATGATAGCTTAAATATCATCGTTATTATTTCCCTTTTATTATCACCATTATTATTGCTATTGCTATCACCATTATTATTAGCAAGCTAAACTTAAAAGGTTAGGCTCCCTGATCAGTATATCATTAGCTTTTTTTTTTTTCAGAAATAATTTGAGTGGTGAGTGATAATATCAATATTTAACTGAATAGTCACTCATAAAGATATGTATTTTATCACTTAGTGAATATTTTTAGTCCAACCATTTAACAGCTTATCTGTTGAAAGTTTACCCTAATTAGCATTGATAATATGATTTTCATTCCTCTGTTGGGATTAAAATAAAGGATATTATGCTATAAAAGTATAGTTACCAATTACTTGGTTATTTCATTGGGAAAAGGACAATTTTCCACAGCTATATCTGAAGTTTCAACATGTTTTGTTAAAGCTGTATGACATTGTTCTTCATTTAGCTATAGCCAGTAATAATGATTAAAAGGTAGTTAATGAAAAAATAAAATGCTTCAAGGGTTTTCTTTCATGGTGGCCCTGGAGAGCATTGGACAAAAAGTTTAAGATAATCTATAAAAAGAAGAGTGAAGGTAAAGGGATAGTAAAAGGGGCCAAAGGGCTATGGGGCCATGTGAATCCATGTGGAAAAATGATCAGTGCTGAAGAAGGTTAAATTCTCTGTCCCTAAAGCCTTGCCGTTGTGGCTACAGCCCAAGAAAGTTAATGAAAGAAGGGAGCACTGACAACTCCTGCTGCTTCGGCAGGAGCTTACCACCTCATTACTGGCCAGATTCTTATAACCAAAAGAAAAGCATATTCCTGCCAAGGAAAAGAGTAAGAACTAGAGTGAGAGAGTCATCCAAGCAAGGCATTGCTGATATTGGGCAAGGATCAAAGAAAGATCAAACAAAGGGAACTGGACAAGAAATAGCTGAACCAAAAGCTATGACCACAGACTGGACAAGTATCTAAATCCTAGGCAGGATAGATGCACAGGACAGTTAAATCTCTGAGTCCTCCTGCCATACAGGAAAAAGTAAATGAAGTGACACCATCTGCTCACTTTCCCAGAAGAGAGCGTTTCAGCTCCTCATGGTAAGCAAGGCAAACATTTTCAAATGCATTACTCTAATTACAAATAATTAGGAATGACTCCTACAAGTGAAGATTTAACTTGTAGTGTGCCTAACTAATGAGCGTTTTCCACGCATCCCACTGCAGTTTGAGCTGACTTTGAAAGCACTGGTTAGAGACGGATTCTGAGGTTTTGGAATGATCCTCTTAAAATTAATAGGATGCATCACTTTTCTTTCAGTTTCTCTTGGCATAAACATGTATGAAGTTGTTTTCTAAAGCACAATAGGAAATCGTGTGATTCTTTGAGGACATTCAAATGCAATTTTTGTTATTATTGTTTTTGGGTGTATTGTTTTGTTTTTATGTGTGTGTGTATGTGTGTGTGCATGTGCCAAACTGGAAGAAAGTTTAGATCAATTAAAATTAAAAGTTTAAACTTCTAGTTAAATTTATTATAATACTTTTCTTGGAAATGAATTCCTATTTGTAGATTTAAGTTACTGTATCTTCCCTTTGTAAGGGATAAATCATCATTACAATCGCCCCCCCCACCCCCACTGGAATGCTTATAATTTAAAAACTGACAATGCCAAGTGTTGGTGGAGAAATGAGGTAACTGGAACTCTCATACATTGCTGGTGGGAATTTCTAGAATATTTTTTCAGCAGCATAGCAAAAATGAAACAATACAGAGAGTGAAATGGATACATAAATTGTGATATATTCTTTTTTTATGGTTAAAAAAAAACAACAACCAAGAACTTATATTTAGAATTAGCCAGCTGGACTCAGTTTAGATGATACCAATTTTGTTGGCAACATTCAAAGCATCATAGTCAGGAGCCAGTGTAAGATAAGCCTTCGTCTCTCCATGAGGCCTAGTCAGGGGGTTGACTTCAGAGCTTCTTCACAGCCTGTTTGACCTGGTGTTTGCTGGTCTTGACATTCACAATGAATATAAGTGTGGTGTTGTCTCCGATCTTCTTCGTGGCTGACTCAGTGGTCAGGGGACCTTGGTGATGGCATAGTGGTCATACTTGTTTCTCCTGAGAGTGCTTTTCCAGGGATATTTGGGCTGTCTTCTGTGACACAGTGTCTTGGGCTGCTGGAAGGTGGGTGACCTGCAGATGTTTTTTGTCTGTGGTTGTAGACACCTTCAGTACTACCTTCTTGGTTTTCAAAGCCTTTGCTTTGGTTTTGGTTTTGGGAGGGGCAGGAGCTTCTTTCTTTGCTTTTGGCTCCATCTTCATGAAAAGTTGTGGTGTATTCATACAATAGAAAAATCTACAGTATGATGGCCAACTACAGCAATGGACCAAACCCAGCTTATTGACTGCTTTTGTAAATAAAGTTTTATTACAATACAGATACTTCCATTCCTTTACATATTATCTATAGCTGTTCTCATGCTGTAATATACTATGACATTGAATTTGAAAAGTTGTGACAGAGATCCTAAGGCCTCAAAATCCTAAAATATTTACCATATTTACAGAAAAATTTTGCTGACCCTTGCTCTCTAACAATAAAAATTAATGCGCTATTGCTATAATCAACCGCATGGATAAACTTCTAAAACAAAATATTAACTGAAAGCAGCCGGACATAATAGAGAGTTGACTAATTAAATCCATTTATACAAAGTAAAGAAACAGGCAAAATTAATCTATGGTGATAGATGTCATAAAAGTGTTTACCCTTGTGGAGGAATTAATGTCTAAAAGGAGGCATGAGGGGGGTTTCTGGTTCTGTCTCCATGCAGAAGATAGTTACATGAGCATGTTCACTTGTAAAAAGTTATTGAGCTATTCCCTTGTAATCTATGATTTTTTCTGTATGTTATACTTCAATACATGGTTGCTTAAAAAGATAAAAAATAAGTTAATCAAAAGTTAAATGTGGAAGCTTATTGGTGGTTATTTGAATATTTTCAACATTTTACGTATCTCCCTGTAGTGGTTTTTGTACAGAAAATATCAAGTAAATGTTAAATAACATTGAAGAAAAGAAAAGACCATGGATATTGAAGATAGAGCATGCTTAAAGAGTCATAAACATGAAAATGGTCACTTACTCATGAGAAATTTCTTAACTTTATACAACCAAAATAGATATTCTACATTTTGTCCATAAATATTTTTTTTTTTAAGAATAGGGGCAACCCATATAACCATCCCCCCACACTTACACACATAGTTACCCCTATTATTGACCTCTTAGACTAGCATGGTACATTTGTGACAGTTGGCTATAAGGATTCAGGATAGCTAGAAAATTGTGAGTACTTACAAAATATAATCTGTATAAGAGAAGCATACAGAGATGCACATGTGCACACACACAAATGGAAGATGTTCTTGAACATTGTCAACTCCTGAATATTGCATAGATTATGAATATTGCAGATTATCCATATTTTCTTATGAACATTGCAGATTGTCCATGTTTTCTTTTTCCTCACCCACCTAGAAAAGAACTCATAATCTGGTTTTGAGTCCTTCCTGGTTACTATCTGCTCTGCTAAGTTCCTTGAAGGCAGAGATAATGGCTGTTCGTTCAATATTCTATTCCCAGGGCCTAGTACAGTATCTGAAATAATGTAGGGGTTCAGAAACTTTTTATTGCATGAAAATAAATAGATGAATGAATGAAGGCAGATAAAATTGAGCCTGAATGACTGCAAAAGAGCTAGAAGGTGAGAGAATCCCCACAAAAAAATTATAATCTATTAAGTAAGAAGTGAAAAACAAACTCAAATGTAGAAAAAGAGGGCATTGCTGGGTTATGGAAGCCTATGCATTTTCCAGCTTAGAACATAAATCAAATTTAATTAAAGTTAATAAATACAGAAATGTTAGCAATGGCTATTTCAGGATGGTAGAGTTAAAAGTAATTTATGTTCTTTGCATTTTTAGGTATTTAATTTTTTTTAAAATAAGGTTTATTATTTTATATTCTGAAAAAGTGACTTTAATAGGACATTAAAACACTTATTTCAACAAATATTTACTTATTGTCTGTCTACCTTATGGTAGATATAGAGATGAAAAGAAACCAGTTCCCTTCTATACCTAGTGTAAGGTATCTAGATATAAGATGAAAAGAAACCAAGTCCCTTCTATTCAGACCTCAGACTTACAGAGAAGACAGACATGAAAACTAACCATTTTGAACAATATAATAAAAGTGCTACAACCCAGGCATTTATTAAGCACAAGAGAAGAAGCCATCAAATGTGTGTGTGTGGGGGGGGGTGTATACATGTACAGTATATCCATATATAAATATAGGGATGGAAAGGCCTAGTAAGTTTTACAAGGTAGTTACCTTATAAACTGTTTACTTCATGACAAGATTTTAAAAAATTACTAAATGAAGCATTATGCTTAGTAATAGTGATTTTAAAAATACTCCCTTAAAACGTTTTTGATAAATTGTTAACACTTGAGGAAATAACCTGCTGAATAAGCTAACCATTAACAATTTAAGTAATAAGGGCAACATGAAGCCAGGAAAGTGCTAAGTAGTAGAAGATATTTGCAGATGGAGAAGATAGGGAGTTTTCCTTTTTTCATGTAATGTCAACATAAATTGAAAAATAAATGAGCTTTTGAAAGTCAGTAGCTCCAAAAGATTGTTCTTTTGGAAACTGATGAAAGTTTTTTTTTCCCCTAGTGATCAATCCTATGGTACAACAGTCTGAAACTGTTCACCCCAGAAACAGACGGTAAATGTCACATTTGTTCATTAAAATAATAATAATAACACAAAGAAAGAGAAAAGAAAGAGATCTAGAAAATGAAGGCCATCATATTCCCCTTTAGTTGCTTGCTTATATATATGCATTTTTTAACCCCACACTAATGGATTAGTGGAAAGAAATATATGTATCTTTCTCTCCTGGAAGCTTTGAAATCAGTGGGGTCTTCACAAGTACGTACAAAAGAAAGAGATGGATTGTGAACAAAATAAAAAGCATCAACCTTTGAGGCCAAATCTATAGTCATATCAATGCCCCAGATGATATACAAATATTTTAAAAACATTCAGCAGGATGAAGTGACTTTTTGAATCCTTACCTGTTTATTGAGATAGGTGACTTCTGATTTATGGCAGTGACATTCTACATTTTCAGGTACTTAAACAAGGAGATTTTTGTTTTAAAGGTGATTTTATTGTAAATCAATTTTTGAGTTTTGCACAGTTTCTCTAGAGTAAAATAAATGACAATGTGATGGCATCTTCTTTGCTAATTAAAAATAGTCTCTAAAATTCATTTATTATGTAAAAACTAATATTAAATAAAAAACCTTCTAGTCATCTTGCCTAAGGAGTCAATTATTTAAATGTGTAAAGCTTTAAATCTCAGAAGGTCTTGAAGGGTCAATGTTAATAAGCTCTAAATTGGAACCTTGCTCTTCACAAGTCAAGGGCTTTAAAAATGAATGGTCTTCACTGGTAATGAGTGTTTTGGAAAGATTATAGTCTTTAGGCTTATTTGGAAGGTACTGGGCACCTATATTAACATATAAGCCATCAGATGAGACATCTGCTACAATAAAGAATAAATCGTAAAAGCCATTTTTCACAGAGCACACCTGCTTTGTATTTAGAGAGATATTCATCATGACAAGCTTGCTTCAGACTTAGCCCTGGTTCTCCAGGTGGCTTCTAGGTGGAATTGTATGTTCTTCACATTCGAAGTGTCTTCAGCTGGGAGCTGGCAACAATAATTTTCTAGGTATTAATCCAACGAAACTGATGGATTTAGGACAAAGGGTACATGGTCTGAAAAATGAAATATTTGTCAAATTAAATTTGCAGGAAGGTTATCTATACCATTCATCCAGGACACCATTGATAGATATATTAGGATTTTTTAAACTGTTTTGCATTTAAAAAAGGGTGATCAGAATCGTGGATAGTGTGAATGGAAGAGTTTTTCAGGCATGGTTGGTGGTGAACCGTGTAATTTTATACTTATTCTAAAGACCTTTAGTAATCATTGCAGCAAAACAAAATACATAACATTCCTACCTATCATAAGAATAAAGTATTATAATGTAGATATTTCAAGCCATTCTTCCAGATTAGAGTATAAATTAATCTGTCCTAAAAGAAATACTCCCATAATCATTTGTATTGAGACCTTGTGTGAATTTCAGATGACCCTACTCCTCAGCTTTTCTGCTAATCACAGTTTCTCTAAGATGCATTTAGTGATTTGAATCCACTGATTAATGTTTACAGCAACATGCTACAAAGCAGGGAAGCCCACCATAAGCTATTATCATACTTGATTATCAGGAGAAGATCACTGGCTTCTACTCTCCAGGATTCTAAGAAGAATATACTTCTATTACCTGATTCAAGACCCTATTCCCTCCTCCCCCATCCCCCAGAAAAATAAACCAGAGGCCTGGATATAATTACATGTCCTAAAATGCTCTTTCTTAAAAATATCAAGGTTTCAAGTCAGCTCAGTTTAAAAATATCTATCATATCTTTTCAAAATGGAATGAAAAATCAACATTCAACAAAACTGAAAATGGAAGATTTAGGACCAAACCAATAAGACCTGTGCCAGAATTGTGGTTTCTTTTAAAGAGAAAATGAATTAGCTGTCACATCCCAGACAGATGAACATAAGGCAAACTAATCTCCTGGCAGTGAGCAAGTCTTGAGGGAATGTCCTCTCCCACCCTGCCCCATGCAAGAAGAGAGCCTTCTGTGCACCTCTACACTCAGCAAGGGCCTCCCCTGCCCTCTACACCACCTCACTCCGACAACCACAATTTCCACTCGGCTCCATCAGTTCTAAGAGAGTAGAAAAAGGCATTTTATGGTATGGTCATTTTTCCACTCTTCCAGAATTCTAGTTCTTTTTAAATAATTTCATTGCATATGCACATAATTTTAAACATTTTATGTCATGAATTTTTTAGTGTCAGTGACAGAGTAAACATAGTACCATCACTAAAGTGGTAATTTAAGATAATATCCCTACTCATAATTTCAGTCACAATCATAATACACAGTTTATTACTATAATTTCTCAGACCCACCTCTTGGCTTCAGACTAACCTCAGGTTCCATTTTTTTATGCACCTACTGTGAATCAGGATTGGGGATAGAAGAGTAGGGATGCAGTATGTATTCTCATGAAGCTTAACTTTATTTTGGGAGACAGGCAACATAAATGAATAGATACATAAACATCTATACATACAAGCTGTAAAGGAAATAAAACTGGGTGATGCTGTTCAGGGTCGAGAGCAACTGGAGTAGGGGAAAATGGGTTATTCCTTTATACTGGATGTATTAGAGGCCTCTCTAATACAGAAGAAGTGGCTTTCTTAATAATGAAAGGGGAGTCATGGGCTGATCTGAATTAAGATAGAGCCAAGACTTCAGGGAGATGGCAGACTAGAAGGACAGAGGACTCTTTTCTCTCCCACAAAAAGTTAGAAGATGGCAGAAATGGCCTGGAAAAATACTATAGGGTTTAGGACAACAGGAGAAGACTAGGCACCACCCAGAGGAGAGAGGGGCAAAGGAAAAGAACGGCTATGGCAAAACTAAGTTAAAAGCCACATCTACAAATGCTGGCACCCTCACCCACTATAAACACTTTTGAATTTTCAGGCCTTGGGGCTGGTAGCTACAGACAAAGGGGGCCTCAAGGTTCCACCTCCCCAGAAAAGGGGAGAGAAAGGGACACAAACTAAGGCTGACAGCTTTTGACCCACAAATTTGGTCTGCTATGTCTCACAAGCCCTTCTAAGCTGGGAGGGGCCCTGCCATTGCCTTGGGAACCAGCAAGGGACTAAAGAGATTGACCCTGTCAATCTCCCTTTCTACTGATCGGGACTGGTTATTGAGGATGCAGAAGGGAATTACTTCCTACCCAGGAAAAGGGAGGGGCAGCCAGCAAAGGTGCCTCTGAGAAAGTTTGAATTATGAGGCTCTTAGCCTCCAAGCAGGAACCTCTGTCACATTGATCTGATCTGTTTTGCAGGGACCACACTCTGACCAGGCAATGAAATGAGAAGGCTGTCAAAGAGCGCCATCTGTAGGCAGACAAAAGAAGTGCATATGATGAAATTAAAAGTAAATAAGTAAGAGAGGTTTTTTGCAGTCTTTACAGCATACCTCCCCCAAGGCCTTAGAAAGTGGGTCTGCATCCCATTACTAGGTTCAGGGCCCAGATTTAAGCAACTATCATGGTCAATCCTAAAGACCCAGAACAGGCTAAACCAAGAATCAAATAACAGCACTAATACACAGCCTTTTGCCACAAAACCCTACAAAAGAAAAAGAAATTGACTATCTGAGTAAACTCACCACCCTAATCAGATGCCTATACATCAGCAAAAAATTATAAGCCATACTAAGAAAATGGAAGAACTATGCCAAAAAAAGGAATATATCAAAGCCCCAGAAAAAGATGCAGGATTTGAGGCAACTGATCAATGAGATGCACACAAATTTCCAAAATCAAATTAATAAATTGAAAGACAATATAGCTAAAGAGATAAAGGACATCAAGAAGACACTGAGTGAGCACAAAGAAGAATATGAAAACCTGAATAAAAAAGTAATAGAGCTCATGGGAATGAAACACATATGATAGGTGGGTGATAGGTGAGATAAAAAACACAATAGAGGGGATTGTGGAAACATGGCCAATAGGTTAGACATATAAATCTTAGCTCTCACTAAAACAACAAAGAAAAAGCCAGAGGCTGCCGTGGGGAACTGCTTTGAGGAACAGCAAACCAGGACACTACTTACCAACTCCCAGAAGAGCGAGAGTCAGAGACACAAAGAAGACAAAACAAGTAATCAGAAAATAGGCAACAACAACAAAATAGA
>JAQZBX010041260.1:0-22403 GCA_029593785.1 Cabassous unicinctus
GGTAATTAAGTTAGATGTGTTTTAGATTAAAGAAGACATCAGAGAGGCAACAGAAAACTAAAACACTTGAGACATATAGAAAACAAATAACAACATGAAATATATTAATCTAATCATAATTTACTTAAGTGTAGTTGGAATAAACATTCCAATAAAAATTCAGAGATTAAGAGACTAGATAACCAAACAAAATCCAATTATAAATTGCCTATGAGAGATACAGTTTACATTTAAAGACAATAATAAGTTTAAAGTTAAGGGATGAAAAAGTATAGCACATGAGTAGCAATCAAACATGACAGTGGAACTAACTGTATTTATAGGCAACAAAATAGACACAAGACAATGTTACTAGAGACATAGTAGTATATTTAATAATAATAAAAAGGGCAATTCATCAATATAATACATGACAATTACAAATACATAAATAAATACATACCTAACATGGAGCCCAAAAATATACAAAGTAAAAAAGGACAAAATTGAAGGTAGAAATGGACAATTTTGGATTAATAGCTGGAGACTTAAAATACCCCCTTTCAGTAACAGATAGAATATCTAGAAACCAACAAGGATGTAGAGGATAAAGTTTGGAAGGGATGAAGCAAATATGTTTTTGTTCACAGACACTTGGTATTCCTTACAGATATTTCTAAGGAATTTTTAAAATTATTTTGAACTAATAAGTTTAGCAAGATTGAGGAGAAAAATCAACATCCAAAATTTATGTTATTTCTCCATATTAACAACTAATGATCAGAACATGAAATTAAGAAAGTAATTCCTTTCACAAGAGTTATGACATCAAACATCAAATATAACAAAATATTTAGAAATAAGTTTAACAAAAAAGACAAAACTTATACACTATTGTGGCAGTTTGATATTATCTATGAATTCCAAAAAGAGATATTAATTATGTTTGTAAACTGGTCTGTTCCTCTGGGCTTGATATCTTTTGACTGATTTAAATTTGAAGCCTTTACATTTACTTGATTAAATCAAGATTAGGGCTTTGATTCAACCATGTCATTAGGGCCTGTAGGGTTGAGCCCCTCCCCCCTTGGTGGGCAATATAAATGGATGCTCAATCAAGAACATGAAGAAGCAGGAACATGAAAAAAAAGGAAGGAGCTCTATAGATATGGAAGAGGATCCTGCAGCCCAGGGAACAGAGATGAGCCTGATAGTTTGCAGCTGAACAGAACAGAGAAGCTGAGCTCTATGCCAGCCAACAGCTGAGATCGGAAGAAGTTGGGCCCATGGAGCCTTAAGAGGAAGGAGAAAGGCTGAACCCTCACAGATATAGCCCTCCATCTTGCATCAACAAGTGGCAACAGACTTTGGGTGAGAAAATACCTCTTATGGTACCTTGAATTGGACTCTTTAGGGCCTTGTAACTGTAAGCTTTTACCCCAAACAAATACCCTTTATAAAAACCAGCAGGTTTCTGGTACTTTGCATCAGCACCCCTTTGGCTGACTAATACAGCTATATATTAAGAAACCTTGCTGAGAGAAATTAAAGCTTTATATAAAGAGACGTATGTCATGTACATGGATTAAGAGACTCAAAATGTTTAAGATGGTAATTCTCCACAAATTTTTTTTTAAGATGTATTTTATTTTTTTATTTCTCACCTCCATGCCCCCATTGTTTGCACTCACTGTCTGCTCATCTTCTTTTTAGGATGCACTGGGAAATGAACCTGGGACCTCCCATGTGGAAGGGAGGAGCCCAATCACTTGAGCCACCTCTGCTCCTTGCTTGTTGTGTCTTTCATTATGCTTCCTTGTTGTGTCTCCTCATTGTGTCATATCCTTGCATCATCTTGTTGTGTCAGCTAACCACGCCAGCCTGTCGCATCAGCTTGCTGTCTTGCTGGTCTTCTTTAACAGGCACTGGGAACCAAACCTGGGACCTTCAATGTGGTATGCAGGCACCCAACTGCTTGAGCCACATCTGCTCCCCACTTGTCCACAAATTGACCTACAGATTCAGTGTAATCACTTTAAAAATCCCATCAGGATTTTTTTGTCAATATTGTCAAATGGATTTTAAAATTCATTTGGAAATGCATCAAAACTAAAATAGTCATAACAATTTTTTAAGCGAAGAAAAAATTGGCAGAACTTTCACAATCTAACTACAAAACCTACTATTATACTACAGTAATGGAGACAGTGCATCATTGCCATAAATATAGATGTAAAGCCAAGAAATAATGCCATATATTTTTGGGCAATTGTTTTGAGACAAAGATTCCAGGGCATTTCAGTGAGGAATTTTCTGTTTTATCACCAAATGTTCCCATGGAAATTGGATATTTATACCACAAACATTACACAAATTATTACCCGGAATTGATCCTAGACATAAATGTAAGCATAAAAACTATAAAACTTCTAGAAGTAAAAATAAGAGAAAACATTTTTTACTTTAAGTTAGGGAAATATTTCATAGAAATAACATTCCAATGTGATCCATAAAGAAAAAATTAAAAATTTGAATCTCATCACTAATAAAAACTTTTGATTTTCAAAACACAAAAGATACCGTATGGAAAATGAAAGGACAAGTCACAGAATGGGAGAAAACATCTGTAAATCACATGTCTGGTAAAGAACATGTATCCAGAATATATAAAGAAAAATTGCAGTCAATAAGAAGACAAATAACCTAATTACAAAATGTGAAAATGATTTGTTGGATATTTTAACAAAAATATATATAAATGACTAATAAGTGTCTAAAATTATCTTCAATACCATTAGCCATTAGGAAAATGCACATTAAAACTATAACATGATGACATAAACACTTACTATAATGGCTCTAGTAAAAATGAGTGACTACAGCCAAGTATTGGTGAGGATGTGAAGAAACAGAAAACTCTGGAAAACTTTTTGGAAGTTTCTTTAAAGATTTAGTATGGAATCACCAATCACCACAGCAATTCCAATCCTACGTATCAACCAAAGAAAAATGAAAACATACATATACAAATGAGATGTGTATACAAGTGTTAATAGCAGCATTATTCATATTAGGCATGAACTGGAAGTGATCCAAATGTCCATCAACTAATAAATGTATAAACAAATTCTATTCAGCAATGAAGAGGAATGGAATTTTAATGTATACTACAACATGGATAAAATGCCCATGCAAAATAACATTATGCTGAGTGAAAGAAGCCAGACACCAATGACTAAATGTTGTGTGATTTTGTTTATATGAAAATTCCCCAAAAGCAAATCCATGAAAAGAATGTAGATCAGTAGTTGCCTGGAGCTGTATGTGGGAGTGAAAATTAATTAGAAATTTGGATGAGGGAACTATTCGTGGGAATAGAAATATTTAATAACTGGATCATGGCATATTTACATGAATTTATACATTATTTAAAACCATTGATTTTATAAACTTACAACTTTCAAACTGTATCATGGTTGTGCAATTCTACAAATCCATTTACCTACAATAGGTGAATTTTTATTGTATATAAATTAAACCTCGATAAACTGTTAAAAACATCATAAAGTTACAATATCAGGATTTTTAAAATGTTATGGCTAAGTCTCAATTTATCCAGGTGCTATAAAATCTGAAGCCTGATTTATGACTACGCACATTCTACAAATATTGAAATATATCTGAATTTGTGTACTGAAAGTATGACCCTAAGATAACTTTTATGTTTATGAAGTTTTACATATTCATTAAGAGTGTGGGCTTTTGAGTCAAATTCATGGTTTGAATATCAGTTCTGCCATATATAAGTTGTAAGACTTTGGCAATTTATTTAATCTCAAAGACTAAGTTACCTTTGCTGAAAAAATATTTGAAAATGAAAATGCTATGTTAATTCATGTGAAAAGTACAAATAGAGGGGAGTGAAAGTGGCTCAAGCAGTTGAGCACCTGCTTCCCACATGGGAGGTCCTGGTTTTGGCTCCTGGTGACTCCTAAAAACAAAAACACAAAGAACAAGCAAAGAAATGGAAAAACCAAATCAAGGGATCTGATGTGGCTCAGTGGTTGAGTGCCAGCTTCGCACATAGGAGAGTTATGGGATTCAATCCCCAGCCCTGGTTAGGGAAGGGAAGGGGAGAGTTGCGGGGTGAGAGGGGAGGAGAGGGGAGGGATAGATTATTATGATCATTCAATTATATAATATGTATAATTTATTACTTAGCACTCTGGCAGAAATATAGAGTACTTCATGAAAATTATAACATCCAGAACTTAAATAGTTTCCAGTTTTATTACTAATTTTAAGTTAGTCTTTTTTTTAGGAGATAAATTTTTGATACATATTAATAAAGCCTAAATCTACCCAAAGTGTACTATCAATGGTATTTGGTATAATCACATAGTTGTGCATTCATCACTTCAGTCATTTTTAGAGCATTTTCATTATTCCCGTAGTAAGTTAATCTTTTGTATAAATCAACTTACAAATCAGAAATGGATTTTTGTCTCCAAAACTGTGGTCATAATAAATGATAAAAACAGCTGTTTCTTAATTTCTAATAATGTCTTCCTATTTTAGGAATTGTGATGATATTTGACCTTAGTCTTAGAATTGTTTCAACTTTACATTTATACGGATCCTAATCTTATTTTTCTTCTTTGCTCAAGGGATTTGTGATTGGCTTCTGTTGTAATAGGCAAATTGTGATGAATGTACCAGACTCTACTGCACATTAGAAGCTTCCAGTTTTCAGGAGAGGCTTCTGTGTTTGATATGTTGATTTCTGATTATTTCCTTCCCACTGTGGTTAATGTGCCCAAGTCACATGCTAGGAATACCACATTGGATTCTAATGCTTTACTTCTTCTTACTGTAATATGTTGTTCAATAAGGAAGTCTTTCTCATTATGCAATCCTTAAGTGATTTAAAATATGAATACAAAGAAAATACAGCCTAGCATATATTATATGCATATTATACTGTATCTTTATGCATCCAATCTCTATTCTCCAGCTGATCCTCTTTGGATTTTCCATCTCGCCCTATTTGTTTTTGGACTCTATCATTTTCACCAATGAGGCCACCTTTGATGATACCCTCTCATAATATCCTCTTTGGCATGAAACAATATCTTTTTAAATTACCAATATGAGGAAATACTTCTTGCTACTTTTAATCTCTCATTTCTTCTATATATATTTTTTACATTACTACTCCTTTCTATTTACATGGTAATAAAGGCATCTATACATTTATAGATATAGTGATTTTCCAGTGTGGCATCTTAATTCCTCTAGGCACTTTCTTTTTTACTTTTTAAAAAATGTGACACCTTTCTGAAAAGTGAGTAACAAATGAAAAAGTAGATGAAACTCAATTCCCTTCATTCAAAACAGAGAGGAGGTAAAAAATAAATAATAAAAAATAAAAAATTAAAACAAGACAAGATTGGGGAATATTTACACTTGAGTTTTTGGAAAAAAACTTCTGAAGAATAAGAAAGAGACTCAGAAATCTCCTTCCAAATAAAGTTATAACCATGTCACTGTTAGTTTGTACAACAAAAAATGTAAAAGCACGTTGACTTTACACAACTTTATCATTAAGCTCTGAATGTTTTAACAATCTCTCTATATTTTAGGCTACAAATGAAGTCAAGTGTTTTCTGGGATTTTTTCACAGTATCAGGTCAAGGGCTAGTCTAGAGACTCAAACATTTAACTATAAATTAATTTCAAAGGAGGATTATTATTCTGCTTCACTGGAAATGCCATCATGGTTACATGTACACATACAAATTACTACACTAATTTATTATCACATTGGGTTGAGCCAACAATATTTACATTAAGAAATAATGATTTTATTTGACTTAATTGACTTTAAAATTCAGCTAAAAATCTGTCTTCGGTGTATTATAGATCTTGCTGAATCTAACATATTTCATTGGCCTTATTTGGTTACACACAATTTAATGGTCTTCTAAGCACTGCTTCTTAAATCCAAAAATTTCCGTTTGAAGACCATCTTAATAGCTAATAAAATAATTAGTTCGATGAGACAAATATTGTTCTTTATCATGTGGTCATACTTATTCCATGTTTAAATAGAAGACCTAACCAGAAAATAATTCAACAAGGTCCAAAGTTGACTCTATACACCAAAGGAATAAAAAATGGTTACATCTTTAATGCTGTTGAATTAAAATTACAGGTGTTCCATATTAGGATGGAAATATAATAAAACAAATTTGAAAATGACCATGAAAATAGGGCTGAGATAAGATGATATATATTAAATTAAAATCTTACCTTATCCAAGAGAACTTTCCCCTATCTTTCTTTCCATTCTCTAAACAAGGGGAAAAAGCTATTGACGTTAAAACTATAATAAGTGTGACAATATTAAAGCAATCTCAAAGACATTAAATTAGAGTTTTTCATGTCTCTGAGCCTAATTTTGTCTTGAATAATTACATTTCTTTTCTGATATAAGTATCATGTCCAAAACTTTGGTGTCTGTACTGGAAGAAGCTACTCAACACTGGAACCCTCTAATAAGCAAACTGAACATTTTCATATAATGCTAATTTGATTGATCATATATTTCTTCAGGTCTAGCTCTCTGATTATTTGTCAAGATTCATTACTAAATTCAATGCCATAATTACCTCTGGATCTTATTAGATATCAGATTAATTAAACTTCATCTGGTGATTCTGATTTTTTGCCTGAGATATATCCTGGTCACCTGTATATAATCCGAGTTGTAAAATAGATTTTGATGTACACACAGAGATTAAGAAGTATCAGAAAATGGAAAAAAAAATTAATCAAAGTAAATTTTCCATTTTTGTCACTGTGGAGCTTTCCTAAATTCAGTCTACAAAATATTTAAGAATACCATAATCTAGTACATTTATTATACCTACAATAGTAGAGTAATAGTTACAGCAGAGATAAATTAAAATCTTTTCAGAATCAACTAAATTTATTAATCAAGTAATATCAAGCATGAAAACATATTCATTTTTGGTGCCCTGTGCCTTTCAAAAATGTGTAAATTTTATTAATTGGAATAAAATAATTTCTAACACATGCTGGTTCTTAGAATTTAGACTATAAATTCAATAGGTTGTATTTTCCCACTCAAAATATTGACAAGGTTATGGCATTTTATTTTAAATATACTTATCAGTACAATTTGGCTAACTTACCAGTAACAAGGATTTTGCAATCCATTATTACACTTTTTAAAAATGTAGTAGTTTATTCAACCATCCACAGATAGAAGGTAAGAAAAAAGCCAAAGAATTAAATTGGTTTACATTTTTCATCCATATTTTGTTGCTCTCTTCAAACTTATTTGATTATTTTACCTTGTATCTCCCTTGAATCCTAGAAATATTTACTCCAGTCTACCTACTTAGTCCTGGCAAAGTTAGTGAATACACTATTTGTTTATTAATTTCACAACTCCAGTAACCAGCTTCAATTTTAATATGATTTTTGCCAAATCCTAGCCTCTTTTAATTCCCAGGCACACTTGTAAGCCTGGGTTTAAATTTTTTTGTACTTTATTGGTTATTTTAAACATTATTTCACTTTCTAACCAATTTTATTTAGTTATTTTGTTGGCTTCATGTTTGGAGAGGTTTTTGATCACAGAAGGGTCACAACAGTGGCAGGGGAAGATGACTGGTACAGGGTAACAGTGATGGGGTGATGCATGGGAAGGGGCATGCCTCTAAGGCATATGGATAGGTTCAATTCTTAAATTGACTTTCTGGGACATAATGGCAAACTACATCAACCACCTCCTCATTTACTTATAGATTTCTAAATTGACACTGATTTAAAGAAAGAACATGCATTTTTCAGGAGTCTCATTGAAGCAGCCTTCACGTCCTTATTCTGCAGGCTATGGATTAGGGGATTCAGCATGGGTATCACCAGAGTATAAAACACTGAAGCCATTTTATCAGTATTTAATAAATGATTACTGTGAGGTTGCAAATACATGAATAGCAGTGTTCCATAGAAAATAGTGACTGCCATAATATGAGATGCACAGGTAGAAAAGGCTTTTTTTCTTCCTTCTGAGGAATGTATCCTTAAAATGGACAAGACAATGTTGAGATAGGATACTAAAACTATAGTTATGGAGAAAAGTAAATTTGTAGCTGAAAAAATAAAGACTGCTGTTTCTGGAAAGTAAGTATAAGAGCAGTACAATGCTAACAGAGGAACATTACCACAGTAAAAATGATTGATTACATTGGAAGAACAGCGAAACACAGAGAACACACATGATGAAACCACAACAGCTGTAGAAAAGCTATAGCGCTATGTGAGGGATAGTATCAGAAGGCAGATACGTGGAGATACCACCACCATGTAGAGCAGGGAATTACAAATGGCCACATAGCAGTCATAGGCCATCACAGCTAGCATGAAAATCTCAGCCACTATGAAAACCAAGAAACCTCCCAGTTGAGTGGCACATTCATAGTAGGAAGGTGGTTTCTTCTTTGCTAAGAAATTCATGAGCATTTTAGGGGAAATTATGGCAGAATTGCCAAGATTGATGATAGCCAAATGTCAGAGGAAAAATACATGGGGGTTTGAAGTTGAGAGTCGACACTGGTGAGAGTGATGATGCCCAGGTTCCCAGCAACTGTCAGCCCATAGATCAGAAGGAAGACTAGGAAGAGGGAAATCTGGAGCTCTGGACATTCTGAGACCCCTATGAGAACAAATACTGTCACCTAGGTGAAATTTCCAGCCATGTAAGAGTTTGGAGATTCATCTGTATGTGCAAGTAAAGTAGTGATTACAAAATTCAAGGAATTATTTTCTAGGACAGCATTTAGATGGCAAGGACAACTCCTTGGGTGAGGTTTCCTTAAATTACGTAGTATTCTAACTCAATTATTAAATTCAAGCCTCTAAGTTTGGTACACTTTGCAATTATTTGGGAGAGAGAAAAACAAATATATAGATGATCCAGAATAGTGCACCATTTGGGGGAAGTTTTTATTACAGAATTTTATATTGTAATAAAATTATATAAAAAATAATTTATAAAATGTGTCTGGCCATAATCTTTAGTATCATAAATTTAAAAATTAATATCTTTTTTATTTTAATAATAATAAACATTCTTATTTTATATTACTTCTATGATAAGTTTATTACATATATATGTCAAAGGGTTGATATGTTGTTATAATATGGCTGAATACTTTCCTGTAGTTGTTTATTTTAAACCTGAACCTAACAAAATAAATTAGAGACTTTTCCCAGCATAATCGATGGTTTTAATGGTTCCAAAGAAGTCCTGTCATAGTCTTTTATCTATAGATTTCAAATTAATTTCCAGAGAGTCAAGACTATATCATCATAAATGCCTGATCTCTAAAAATTAAGAGCTGTGTCCATTTTTCCTCTTCTTCTAGAAGGAATAGATTAGTAAGAAGAATAGGAAACAATTCTACAATAAGGAAAACAATGAAATTACAACATAAAAAGAATCTTTGAAATAAGACAAAGGTAACACCTAAATCTGTTGATAATCTGATACCAATTTATTTCTGACACCAAACATTGTTCTTTCTCTTAATTTCTTTGAATCATTCTCTTTACTTATTTACCAAATATTTGTTGAGTTCCTACTCTGTGTCAGGTAATGTTCAAGCTTCAGATAAATCACTTTTCCTTCACCTCAGAGATATTCTTTTCCAAAGACAGGGGACAAATTAAATTCTGGTAAGGGAACATATAAACAAGATAATTCTATATTGCGATAAGTTCAATAAGTGAATTAAACAAGAATGTATATCGTTACAACCTAGGAGAATTATTTTCCCTAAGAGACAGCTATTCTGAGAGAGTAACAGTTAACTGAAACCTGAAGGATGAGAAGGAACCAACTATACAATAAATCAGATGAAAAACATTCTGGGATTCCAGGCAGGAGTACATTTCTTGAAAATGTGCTGGGGTAGAGACGAAGTTAGATTTATTTGTTTTTAAGGGGAGACATAAAGGAGGCCAGTATGACTGGATTATGAAAGAACTGGAAAATTATTGGGAACAGATAATTTAGGCCAAAGTCAATATTTGTATTTTATTCTAAGTGAATTTTAAGACATTGAGAAGTTTTAAATTAGGTGAATTACCTTTAGGTTTAAAAAAGATTTCTCTGGCTGTTCTGAAAGTGATGAATTATATAACCAGAAAAGAGTAGAGGTGGGACAAGTGTAAGAGTAAAGAAATGAGTCAAGAAGTAGTTATAGGATTCCTGGTGAAATATAAATGTTAACTTATGTCAAAGTTAAGGAGTTGGAGAGAGAGAGAACATTTGAAAAAACAGTTGGCACAGAAACAAAATGACATATACAACAAAATTAATATAATGAATTATATAAGACATGTATGATGGAATGGTAGATGTAGGTTAGATCACCCACTCATGTTTCCTTTTTGCAGCTGGGTGAATGTTCATGACAATTTTGAATATTAGAGGAAATGGTTTAAGGTGGTGTGATAGGTTAAATAGTGTATCTCAGTTTGGACATGTTCTAAGTCCTCATTCTGGTGGGTGTGGCTCCACTGAAAATAAGATCTCTTTAAGATGTTATTTCAGTTAAGGTAAGTCCCAAATGAATCACATCGGACTTTAATACAGATTGCCAGTGTCCTTTGTAAACAGAATGAAATTCAGACATAGAAAGAGAAAGCTAGAAAGAAAAGATGACGCTGGAAGTCTAAGGAACCAGAGAAGAAAATAGAAGACATCACCATGTGTCTTGTCATATGACAGAAAAACCAGGGACTGAGGAACACCAGCAGCCAGCCCCAGAACACCACAGTCTTTGGAGTGCCTCAATTTTGGTCTTCTCCTAACCTCAACACTGTTAGCCAATCATTTCCATTTTTCAAGCCAACCCATTTTATGGTATTAGTTTTAGCAGACAGGATACTAACAGGGGTGAGTTTGATCAAAATGAGATTTTGAACATGCTAAGCTTTAGGTGCTTATGGGACATTTAAGTAATCATTTAGGCAAACTAATATTTAAGTCTAGAACACAATGGTGTGGCTTGTATGTGGAAACTTGAAAAACAACATCCTAGGTGATGATACTTTTTTTTTTCAACTCTTTTGCAGCTTTTCTTATATTTGTAAAAAAAAAAAATCATACTATGTTGCTTAACACATTTGCAGCTCTTTCCACTGAGGACCTCCCCTGTGTTTTTGAAATTCTAACATGCCTTTTTGTTCCAAAACACTGGGTATTACTTCTATATCCCCACTCATGCATATGCATATGTCTTTTTTTTATTGATATTTTAGATATTTAATTATGTTCTCTTAATAACTTCTTTTTCATATGCTTATATTGTGACTATACAGGCATAAATCAGATATATTATGGGTTCTGTTCCAAACACTACAATAAATCAAATATTGCAAAAAAGTTAGTAAACAATATATTTCATTTTCCACTGCATGTAAAAATTTTATTTGTACTATATTTTGTTCTATTAAGTGTGATGTGACATTATGTCTAAAAAACAAGGCACATTTTTTAATTAAAATACTTTACTACTAAAAAATGCTTTCCATATTTGAGCCATCAGGGAGTCATAATTTATTTTGCTAGTGGAGGGTCTTGCCTTGATCTTTCTGTCTCCTGATAACCTGTCTTCCAGACTCTAACTCTGTGAGTCTGCTCAATTTCCTTAGGTCACATCAATGAGGTCATGTTATATTTTTTATTCAGTGCCTGGCTTACTTCACTCAACATGTCTTCAAGATTCATCCATGTTGTCACACATGTCAATATTTATTCCTTCTTACAGATGAATAATATTCCATTGTATCTATATACCACAATTTGCTTATCCATTCATCTGTTATGGATACTTGGGCTGCTTCCAACTTTTCTTGCCTTGATCTTGATGGCTCCTGACCAATCAGTTGATTGTTGAAGGTTGGGGTAACTGTGGCAATTTCTTAAAAAAGACAACAATTTAATTTTAGGCACTGAATGACCTTTTCATGAATGATTTCTCTGTAACATGCAATGCTGTTTCACTAAGAGTAGAGTTTCTTTCAAAACTGAAGTCAATCCTCTCAAATCCTGCCAATGCTGTATATACTATGTTTACGTGATATTAGAAATCCTTTGTTGTAATTTCAACAATGTTCTCAACATTTTTACCAGGAGTAGATTCCAGCTCAAGAAACCACTTTTTTTTGTTCATCCGTAAGTAGAAACTCCTTACCTGTTAAAGTTTTATCATTAGATTGCAACAATTCAGTCACATATTCTGGCTTAAATTCTTATTCTAGTTCTCTTGCTATTTCCACCACATCTTCACTTACTTCCTTCACTGAAGTCTTGAACTACTCAAAGTCATCCATGAAGGTTGGAATCAACTTCTTCTAAACTTCTGTTAATGTTAAAATTTTGATCTTCTCCCATGAATCACAAATGTTCTTCATGGCATTGTGAATGGTGAATCCTTTCCAGAAATTTTCCTATTTATTTGGCCAGATCCTTCAGAGAAATCATTATTTATGGCAGTTATATCCTTATGCAATGTATTTCTTAAATAATAAGTCTTAAAATTCAAAATTTCTCCTTGATCCAAGCGCTGCAGAATTGATGTTGTGTAAGCAGGCATGAAAACATATGAAACTCTTTGTACATCTCTGTCCAAACTCTTGGGTGAAGAGTTTATTATCAATGAGTGTTAATATTTTGAAAGGAATCTTTTTTTACTGAGCAGTAGTTCTCAAGAGTGGACTCAAAATGGGTCAAGGAATCACAAAGAGGAAAAGGAAATGGGATCACTCACTCTATTACCCTAGTGATCCACTAGTAAAACTTTGCTGCCTGTCCCTGTGACCTTATGCTCTGCCATTTTAAATGTCTTATTTCCAAAGGATGAGTGCTTCCACCAGGCGATATAACAAAGTTTCCATTGAACAGGAAGTTAAAACTGCCATCATGCCACTTTGGACTCCTCATGTCTCTGAAGCAACAGGTAAAGATGGGTGTTAATGTACATGTTGGTGCAATTGATCCTGATTATGAAGAGGAAATAGGTCTGCTCCTACAGAATGCAGGTAAAGTAGAGTGTGCCTGGAATATAGGACATTTCTGAAGATGACTGTTATTTTTATCTTCCCCTTTGAATAAAGTCAATGGAAAATTATGAGTATGACTCCTCATTTGAGGCAGGGCTATTAATGGCCCATATGCTTCAGGAATGAAGGTTTGGGTCACCTCACCATGCAAGGAACTGTGACTCACTGAGTTGCTTGCTAAGGATAAATGGAATATGAAATCAGTCATGGAAGGAGTTAGTTATCAATATGAGCTATGACTTTGTGACCAGTTGCCAAAACAAGGATTGTAATTTTTATGGTTATTTTTACTTGTTTTTGTTACAAATATGTTAATATATAATAAATATATTTGTATTTCCCCTTATCATATAAAATAAGTTATTTTAACCTTACCACTTACCACTTACCACTGTATTCAAGTTACGGGATATAAAGAACAAGAATGAATATCACCCAGAGACTTGCATCCTCTTCTAGGGAAAGGATTAATGCATTTCCAGTTGTACGCAGAATAGTTGAATTATGTTAGGCAAAAATAATTATATTATCATATTTATTTAGAGATTTAGGATGGTTTAATTGGATGCATATGTACAAACTTGACAGGGGTGGGCAGTGATGGTTATTTTCATGTGTTAACTGGTCTAGGTTATGGTGTGCAGGTGTTTGGTCAAGCTAAGCAACACTGGTTGATTGTTATTGTGAGGTTATTTCATGGATAGACTTAAATCATTATTCAATTGTTTACATCTATACTGCTGGTTATATCTCCAAGCAACAAAGGAGACTGACTTCAGTAATGGAAGGAATTTCCTCATCCAATTATTTGGAGGTCTTTAAACAAGAACTGAGAATTTCAGTAGACAGAAAGAATTTCTATCTTTACTTCAGCCAGCATGCTTTTCCTGGGGAATTCAACATCACCTTCAATGAAATTTCCAACTTGCATTTGGATCTAACAATCCTAATAGTTACATGAACCAATTTCTACAGTTAACTTCCCAAGGTGTGTGTGTGTCTGTGTGTGTATTTATATGGGAATTCCTGACTATTTCACACTATGACTTGGCAATTCCAGTACAAGATATATACCCAAATTATTGAAAATTGAAAATAAGTATTCTAACAAATGCTTGTACAGGAATATTCATACAAACCCTCTTCAAATAGCCAAAAGACTGGAAAAACACAAATGTCCTCCAACAGATGAAGAGATAAGCTAAATGTGCTGTATCCATACAATACATTTTTATTCAGCCATACAAAGGAATGAAGTATGACATATGGTGGGTGAACTTTGCAATTATTATGTTGAGTGCAAGAAGACAGATGCAAAAGGTCATTTTTTATGATTAACTTTATATGAAATATCCAGTATAGACAAATCCATAGACACAGAAAGCAGATTAGAGTTTGTCTGTTGCTTGGGGTAAGGGAAATGAGGGGGGATATTTAATTAGCAGAGAGTCTCTTTTGGGGATATTGGAAAGATTTTTGAATTTATGGTGATTGTTGTGCAAATTTATGACTGTACTAAATGTCACAAAATTGTGCTCTTTATAATGATTATTTTCATGTTTTGTGAATTTCACTTCAATACAAAATTATTATGGATGTTCATATGACATTTTTTATTCCTGTTGTTTATTAATGACCTGTTTATCAGATACTTCTCTTGATCTTTTTCATCTGAGTTCTAGGATTTTTAGAATCGTTTTATATTATGAATAATCCAATAAAATAAAATGTCAATGAGGACATAGATTTTGGAGTTTGGCTAATGAAAAAAATAATTTTATATTAAATGAAAAAACGAGTAAAAATAATCCAATGTGTTTTTCATATTACCAAGCAAATTCTTATTTCAACAATTATATATATATATGAAATAAAATTACCTTGAGCTCACATATTCTCCTTTTTTTTGATGGAATACAGGTTCTAATTCCATAAGCAATATTCAGTTCATTTATATATTGCATTCCTCTAAATATGATATATAATATATATATAATTAAAGCTACATGATATATATTAGTATTATACTTATTAGCAATCCAATTTAAAACTTTCCAAACATCTCTATTTTTTATAAGAAAGGTGTTAGACAGATAAATAAATTTCTATTTATTTTTCTTTAACTTATCCAAGATTGTTGTTCCTATTCCTCTGTTTTGATTTTTTTTAAAAATATGGAATCTCTATATTTCTGATGATGTTTCTGTTAGTTCATTGGTGGGGATTATGTATATTTCTAACTCTATCAGATAATACTTGACTTCAAGGAAGTGATGGAAAAATGCACTTTCGCTGTCATAATATTTGTATTTCTCTAGATTAGAAGCCTGTATACCTGGGGCAAATAGACCAAAATCAACAGGTAGAATAAGGACTGTCCACATGATACTAAACTTTATTTACATGTTTCATAAACAGTCATCATATTTAGCAGTCCAGAAGTTTTGCATAATACCCTACCTAGTCCAAGGCAAGGAGAGCAAAACCTGTGCTTTAACTTTACTTTGTATTAATTATGGCACAAGACTTTCCCTTGTAATTATTTTCTTTAATTATTTGGCTAATATGAAAAAGTATGAAATATAGGAATATGTTTTGTTATTTGTTAATTTTGAGGGAATAAGAAAACTCTGCAATTATATAAATATCTGTACCCAAATGTTTGTAAAGTAAAATAATGGGAAAAGGGTATATTGCTTCATTAGGATGTTTTTAAATTTATTAATATTTAAACCACCTTCCTCTTATATATATTTTATTATTGAATAGTATTTTTTTCACATATTTAATTACTAAGATTTTTGGGGGGTGTTTGGTAATAAAAACTTTTTTATGCTGGAGTAATTGGTTCTATTGGCATGTTTTCATTTCTTCTTTACAACATAATAGTCTCCAAATCCAGTAATAATATAAATTAGAAAATATGCCTATATTTTCCATGGTTTTTACCATAGATTCTCCTCATCATGTTTACCATCAACTATCATTTTTAATAAATCCTTTAGTCCCTTTGTTCCCTTCCTTTCCTTTGTTCCGTTCCTTCTGTTCTCCACTATGTTTTAATTCACTTTTCATTTCCCTTCCTTTCTTTCCTAGCTACTCTTTATGCATTTGGCCGCTGAGCAACAGCATGTAGGGCACTAATTATCATGGAAGGAAGGAAATCAAATTAAATGAAAACAGATCAACATTATCAAATCTATTTCAAGCATAGATAAAAAATTTAAAAGGTTATCATGGTAAAAATGATTGATAACATGACAAATAAATACTTCATGGTGCCAACAGGAAAAGTTGAAGTGTGTCTTCAACTTTGTTAGCACAGCTGTTTTAGATTAGAAAATATGTTTAAAATAAGATTGAGAAGAACCGTATCCTTAAAAGAACTGACAGAAGCAAACACACAGTACACTGATATAGACTAGAGTAAATTTCTCATCAGTGAAAGGATGAGGTTCTATGGCAAAACATCAGGGCACATGCAATCACAAGAAGGAGTTTTGGGGAGGAAGTGGCATTTTAACTGAGAACTAAAATATAGGGAGTAAGTAGGCTGAATATAAGGAAACAGTTAATTTTTCTGTGACTTATATTTAGTCTCTGCTCAAGAGCCAAAGAGAACATAATTATATCTATTAGAAATATTATCGGGTGACATCTGCCCTTATTATAATAATGTATTAGAACATTATTCTATATTTAATATTAAGTAAAATGTTTGGATGAATTTCTAAAGACCCTATAGAAGGCAATTTTTACCTCCTTGTTCCTTAAGCTATAAATTAGGGGGTTAAGCATGGGGACAATTAAAGTATAAAATCTAGAGGTTATTTTGTCAGTATCAAAAGAATGAGCATATATGGGCTCCACATACATAATTAGTAGAGTCCCATAGAACACAACCACCACTGTAAGATAAGAACCACATGTGGAGAAAGCTTTGTTCCTGCCTTCAGGAGAATGCATATGAAATATGGCTATTAAGATAAACATGTAGGACACTAGGACTACTAGAAGGGAGGAAACAAAATTAAATGTTGAAAATACTATGATGAGCAATTCTAGTTCTCTTCTGTTTGCTCACAGCATGGGTAACAAAACTGCATGATCACAGTAAAAATGACTGATAACGTTAAAACCACAAAAGGTCAATGTAAAAATGTTAATTGTAATCCTCAGAGAGTGAAAGGTGCTGTAGAGGGAGGCGATACCCTCAATCACATGACAAAGTGTCTGGGACATGGTTACTGATGGCCACATAGTGGCCATAGGCCATGGGTGATAACATGAAAAGTTCACTGATAATAAACATAATGAAGAAAGCCATCTGTGTGACAGAGGCATAATAGGAAATGAAATTTTGATCTATGACAAAATTTACCAGCATCTTGGGAAAAATGATAGTGGAATTGCCAAGATCAATGAAAGCCAGGTGTGTGATTAAAAAATACATAGGTGTGTGAAGGCGGAAGTCCACCTTGGTCAGGATGATGATGCCCAGGTTGCCTACCACTGTGACCATGTTGATGATGAGAAAGACCCCAAAGAGGGAACCCTGCAGCTCAGGGTGCCTCGTGACTCCCAGTAGAATGAATTCAGGCAGCTCTGTCAGATTTCATTGGCCCATTTTATCCAGTTATCTCTTCTGGGAAGAAACAAGGTGATGTCATTAGCTTTCATGTAATAATATCTAAACATAATATTTGTATATATAAAAGAATATTTATTCCTAATTTGTGATAGAAAAATAATCCCAACATCTGATTTTGAAGCTGTTAAATAATGGTAGAATCTCTAGCTTCCCAAAGTAGAGGTAGCCATATGAAACTCATTACACACTGATAAAACTGATTGAATTAAAATAGAGTCAACAACAATGTTTGGAGCATACCCATTGGTAACAAAACCAAAATGCTGTTAGACAGCCCAGGAATTTGGCACCCTGTCAGTGGGATTTACTTTGGAATTTATCCTCCCCAGGGTAACAATGTTAGACTCATTTATAGGTACTCTGCACCTGGTTCTTCTGCCCCATTTATTGAACCTGTAATTAGTGCTATAATTGATAAATATGTGTCCCAGAGACTTAAATCTTTGTTCCATCCACATGCTAGTTGAGCCCTGAATTTCTGCAGAGTTGCAGCACTTACTCTCCAGTTCATTGGACTCACCCAGGACAACAAACCAGGAGAAGATAATGGACAAGGCCCATCCAAAGGAACAGAGAGTGCTGCAAATGCAAGGAAGATAATTTCATCCATCTGCTCCATGGGAGTAAGCCCCCTCTCAGTTAGAAGCAGAAGTGGGCATAAGTATCCCCCAAATCCTCAAAATTGGGGAATGAACAATGGAATAAAGTAGACTTATTATTATTCTAGTAGAGACTTATTTGTCTAGCAATGGAAGAACTCTTACCATTGATGCAAAAGGCAGAGGTCACCTGAGGTTCTGAGGAATGCAAGAGGGAAGAATAGGTGTAATATGGGGGCATTCGGGAAACTGAATTTGTCCTGCATGACATTGCAGTGATGGATACAGGCCGTTGTATACTCTGGCATAACCTACAAAATTGTGTAGGACAGAGTGCAAACTATAACGTAAACTGTAATCCATAGTTACTAGCAATGCTTCCATATGTGTCCATCAATTGTAACAAATGTATCACACTAAAGAGGGATGTTTTTAATGTGGGAAATTGTGGGAGGGGGATGGAGTGAAGCATATGGGAATCCCTTATTTTTTATGTAACATTTATGCAATCTGAATGTTCTCTAAACATAAAAAAATTAATAAAGAAAAGAATGAAAAAAAAACATAGAGTTGTTAATATAGAAACATTAGGCTATTTTATCTACATGATGACATCCTAATTTTTCTTTATACACTTCAATTTTTAGCTATGATTTCTCATGGAATTTTGATATTTTTAAAGGGAGAGGCAGAGTTAATATGATGCTATTGAAACTTAAGTTTTAGAGTCTCTTGCATGGACTCTTCCAAGACCCTGGGTGGGGCCAGGCAAAGCACTCATATAGTGATGTATCTTTGTAAGCAACGTAAAATTACGTTCCTCAGTATCATGTTCACCAGAATCACAGGTCTCCTTTACTTTCTATTCCATCTTCCACTTTATTGCATTACGCTTAACATTAGGTTACCTTCGGGATCTGACCTGATTTCTAAGGGCCAGCTAAAAAGGAATTGAGCTAATAAATCTTTACTGAAGGTGTGGAGGAGGGCATATTAAATCGTTAAAAAGTAATGACATGCCTTATTAAGTGATGCTTTGTGCTCTGAGATCAAATGGCTTCTAACAGCACTCTTCTCAACCAGAATGGCCTAGCTGCAATTTAATTAATGAAATTATTATATTTATGAATTTTATGGATTACATGACCATGAGAAAATTGTTTATTGTTGAATTTTTTTCTTTTCCACTGTAAATAGGTATTTACATTTATGCCTCAATTTATATTTATAATTTTAATTTTTAAAAATGAAATCCACAATTTGTATAAACATCGAGGACCACAAAATCTCAACACATAGCTGTTAAAATCTTTGATTTACCTCATTATTCAGGGATTTTCATTATTTATTTTTGTATGATTTATTTCATCTAATATAACATGGTGGAGATGAAAAGCTCTTATAAGACATTGAAAATATGTATTTGTGAAAATATTACATCATATATTTCATACTTTAAATTGATTTCTCTAACTGAACAAAGGAAAATTTAGAGAGTATAACACTATGAGTTTCAAATAACAGTGAAATTATGTCCCCTTCCTTTCACACATTTTTACAAGGAAAATGTGTAAATTAAAGTGGAACTACTGTCATTGAAAATACTGAAGCTGCTTTAGCCTAATGCATTTGGATTCACTTTTAAACTCCTCTCACAGTAAGCTACCCTTCAGTGGAAACCTAGAACTCTGCAAGCATGATTTCCATTGGAAGCAAAATTGAACTCAAAATATCCAGTCACATAAAATGTAGTGTACAGTTCTTAACATGGAATACATTCTCCAGATTGAGCATTGTACAGTTATAAGGTAGGGAATTCAAGGGCTCCAGCTATCCCCACCCCTAATCCCCCCAGAGATCTAGCAGTCAGTTAGAAGCAACTGCTGTCTGGAGCCAGCTTGTGGCAATTGTCTAGTAAGGATGATTTTTGGTCCTGTGTCTGGCTCAAACTTTCAAGAGAGTTGCTGCAATTCTAGGAATTTGCTAATTTTAGCTTGCATTTGCTAGACTGATGGAGAAATTTGGGGTGGGGAGCTGGGCAGTGCAATACTGGAGATTGGTGTGACTTGTTCCCGAGGTTGTCTGCTGATTTTCCATTGACTCCCTCTCTGCCTTCCAAATGCCTCTTCCCCCACAATGTGCGAGCTGTAAGTCTATCTTCACTTGAAAAGTCTGTCAAATTTGTGGTGTTGCAGGGTCTGCAATCATGAGATTTTACTATAGAGTAGGAGAATCCCTGGATTGAGCAACGGAACTGTCAGATACTACCTCCCTCTGAAGATATATGAATTCTTTTGCTTTGCCCATTTTTCTTGAGTGAAAAAGAGTATCTCTGACCTCTACTGACCTTTTAAATTGTGTAAATTTTAAATACCTCCATTTACGAATAACTGTTAGAGCAAACATGATACAAAATTGTGCAAAGGAATTGCTGATTTTTCAATCTTTAGACCTGGTGGCATCAAAAATTACTTTGGGTTCATAGGGTTCTCTGTAACTCCATAATTCAGAAATACCTCACTATTTATTTGTCAGTTTTCTCAGTCAATTTATAATGACCATTCTACATAAGCAGAACCAGTGGTAAGCAACCTAGTAGGAAAAAAAAATGAGCATGCAAGCAAAAGATCAACAACAACAACAACATAACTGCAAGAGACACACCTAAAATTATTCTCAGTTTATCAAATATTGCACGGCCCATATTTATACTAAAAATCCCCATTTTTATCAAATATTCTATTGGATATACTTGTATGGAAAGAATATTTGTTATGAATCAACTATTGCATTGGATGTACTTATGATAAAGTGTTCTTCATTTTTTATCTGAAATTCCATGTATTTTTATCTGGAAACCCCAATCTTCATAAATTTTATCTCATGTGATCAGTGATTAAGTTTTCAGATATTTTTAACTTCGTCTTCACTTGCAGTATCCAAATGTCGTTATCAGCTCTCGGGGATCAAATATGTCTGGTGCACATACACAATTCATTGGGTTGCATGCCATAAAGTCACCATACTGCCTCAGGGGGGAATTTCAGCTAATAAATGAGATAATGCAGTCATTGGCTGTGCTTGAACTTATCAGTTGTCAAGGAACCATTAAAGGACTCTAAGGTCAGAAGACAGGAGTCGTGGGTCATTACCAAAATCTAAGTGATAGTCACAACGAAAGACAATTCTTATCCACTCACCTTTAATGAAGAATCAATTTTCTTCTCTAAAATTAATCTTTTTGTTTTTTTTTGTAAGAAGAATTTATGGTTTCATTTCTTTTTTGTGATGCTCCCTTAGGAAGAAATACGTAACTCATTGATTGTATCCAAATCATCCCAGAGACTAAGAACATTGCCTTGTTGTACCTGCTAATTCTCTAGGGCACCCTACCTATTCCCCAGTGAGAAGAGATAAGGGGCAATTCAAGGAAACAGAAAAAAGAAAATCAAATAAATTATCTATACAATCCCATGGAAACTACAGGATGTAAAAGCACACATTTACTTACACAGAGTCAATAATCATTGTTATATGGAGAAAAGTAATAGATAACACCTCAATTTCAGTAAAACTGAAACAGTTGTATAGTTTTTATGAAATTATAAATGATTTAATAATCATCATTTAGGGTTTTTTATTTGAATTTATTACTCAAAACAAATATGTCTTAGGCACTTGGTTATAAATATATCACTTACATCATACTTGAAAACATATTGTTCTCATAGTCAGAGTACAACTAACTCAAATAAACTGCAATTTACCTGGTTTCATAAAATTAATAACTAGAGGATTTGAAATGAAAGTCAGGTCTTTCTTAGTCCACATTTTTAAATGAATGAAAGTTATTCCTTGTTCTTTCATAATGCAAGCCTGTAACAATTATTGCAATTCGACACATTACCAAAATGATTGTTTCAACTGTATTATTTCTTGAGCTGAGTTCACACCACTATGGGATAATGTTTAGTACAGTCTCATAGAGAGTTAAATTTGCTTGTAAGATGGTA
>JAQZBX010041261.1:0-22402 GCA_029593785.1 Cabassous unicinctus
GACACTCAGTGAACTACAAGCATGATAAACCCAAATAGATTCATACCACAACATACTACAATCAAACTGTCAAATGTGAAAGAGGATTTTGAAAGCTGCAAGAGAGAAGCAATGGGTCACCTACAAAGGAGACTTAATAAGATTAGGTGTTGATTTCTCATTGGAAACCATGGAGGCAAGAAGGCAGGGGGATGACATATTTAAAATGCTGGAAGAAAAAAACAAAACAAAACAAAACAAAAAAAAACAACAACCAAGAAATCTATATCTGGTAAAACTATCTTTCAAAAATGAGGGAGAAATTAAGACATTCCCACATAAACAAAACTGAGGGAATTCTGCCAGAGGTAGGGCAGCAGAATGGGGAGTTAATGTATAATGTATAATGGGTGTAGGGTTTTGTTTGAAGAAATGGAAAACTTTTAGTAATGGAAGGTGGTGAGGGTACCACAACATTGTGAATGTGATTAATCCCATTGACTAGTATGCTTGGGAGTGGATGAGATGGGAAAAGTTACGTTGCATATATGTTCCCACAATTTAAAAAAAGAGGAAGAAGAGCAACTAAAGAGTCAATGAAAATTAAATGTAATATCTAATCCTGGATGGAATCTAGCAAGGGAAGAGAACAGGCTCAAAGGGACATTATTGAGACATATGAAAAAATTGGAATATAAATTGTAAGCTTTAAACAACGTTAAATTTTTTGAACCTGATAACTGTATTTAAGGTGGTTACATAAGTGAATATCCTTGTTCTTAAGAAATGTACCTGGCAGTATTCAGTGTTCAAGGAGCTTGATGTATACAACCTACACTTAAATGTTGAGAAAATGGATCAATAGAAAGATAGATAAACTTATGGATGGATAAGTAAATAGATAGGTAGGTAGATAGATAGATAGATAGATACAGATAGATAAAATGATACAGCAAATGTGGCAAAATGTTAAAATTGTTGGTCTGGGTATCTGGAGGGTAAGGATATGTTGGAGTTTTCTGTATGGGGTTTGTATTATTTTCATAACTGTCCTGCAAGTTTGAAATTAAAAAAAAAACTTTTTAAAAAATCAGTGGTGTTTCTATATACCAGAAATGAACAGCTCAAAAATTAAATCAAGAAAATAATTCAATTTTCCATAGCAACTAAAAAAATAAAATATCTAGGAATAAATTTAATCAAGACTTAAAGGACTTCTACCCAAAAAATAACAAGTCATTGTTAAATAAAGGGGAAGATATCCCATGTTCATGACTTAGAAGACTTAATATTGTTAAGATGTCAATATTCCCTAAAGCAATTTACAGATTCAACACAATCCCAATCAAAATTCCAATAGCATTCTTTATAGAAATATAAAAGCTAATCTTCAAAATCATATGGAAGAGCAAGGACCCCCAAATAGCCAAAAGCATCCTGCAAAAGAAGAAAAAAGCTGGAAAACTTATACTTCCTAATTTTGAAACTTATAAAGCTACACTAATCAAAACAGTATGGGGACTGGATGTAGCTCAAGTAGTTGAATGCCTGCATCCCATGTATGAGGTCCTGGGTTCAATACCCAGTACCTCCTAAAAACAAACAAACAAACAAATGAAGGAAAAAAAAAAAAAACAAAACTCTTATTGGGGAACAGATGTTCTCAGTGGTTGAGCACCTGCTTCCTATTGTACAAGGTCCTGGGTTCAATCCCTGGTACCTCCCTAAAAAAAAAAAAGTGTGGTCCTGGCACAAGGATACAGAAATAGAATTGAGAGTTCAGAAATAAACCCTCATGTCTATGGCCATTTGAGAAGGGTGCCAAGTCCACTCAATAGGGAAAGGATAGTTTCTTCATCATATGATGCTTGGGAAGCTGGATAGCCACATTCAAAAGAATGAAGTTAGACCCCTATCTCACTCCATATACAAAAATCATCTCAAAATGAATCAATGACCTAAATATAAGAGCTAACACTATGAAGCTCTTAGAAGAAAACATAGGGAAATATCTTGAAGTCTTTGTATTAGACAATGGATTCTTAAACATTGCACCAAAAGTGTGAGCAACAAAAGAAAAAATAGATAAAATGGATTTCATCAAAAAAAGAATGTAAAATTTTGTGCATCAAAAGCACAGTGAAAGTGAAATGACTACCTACAGAATGGGAGAAAATATTTGGAAACCATATATCTGATAAGGGTTTAATATCCAGAATATATAAAGAACTCCTATAAATCAACAACAAAAAGACAAACAATCCAATTAAAAAATAGACAAGAGACTTGAGTAGACATTTCTCCAAAGAAGATATACAAATGGCCAATAAGCACATGAAAAGATGCTCAACATCATTACCCAAAAGAGAAATGCAAATCAAAACCACAGTGAAATACCACTTCACACCCACTAGAATGGCTAATATTAAAAATAATAACAACAACAAAACAGAAAATAAGTGTTGGTACGAATGCAAAGAAATAGAAACCTTTATAAATTGTTGGTGGGAATGTAAAATGATGCAGTCACTGTGGAAAAAAGTTTGGCAGTTCCTTAGAAAGTTAAGTATGGAATTGCCATATGACCTGGCAATCCCACTTCGAGGTACACACCCAAAAGAAACGAAAGCAGGAACTTGTACACCAATGTTAATAACAGCTTTATGTACAATAGCCACAAGGTGGAAGCAACCCATGTCCATCAATGGATGAATGGGTAAACAAAATGTGAAAAGAATAAAGTTCTGATACATGCTACAACATGGATGAATCTTGAAGGTATGTTGAGTGAAATAAGACTGATACAAAAGGACAGATATTGTATTATTTCACTTATATGTAATAACTAGAATATGCAAATTCATAGAGACAGAAACTAGCTTACAGTTTCCCAGGGGCAGGGTTGAGGTAGAATGGGGAGTCAGTCCTACAGTGGGGACAGAGTTCCTGTTTGGAGTGATGAAAAGTTTTGGTAAGGATGTTGGTGATGGTAGCACAACATTGTGAATGTAATTAATACTACTCAAGTGTATGCTTGAAGGTGGTTTAAATGGATAATGTTATGTTGTATATATGTTATTACAATAAAAAATAACTACGTGTTGTGTCTCAATACATACAAAGGTAGTGAAAATATTAAATCATGCATGGCAGTGACACTTAGGATAGTGGTTACCTTGGGGATGTAGGAAGGTAGATTGGATGGAAGGAATTGCAGTGATATCTGTGACACATCATTTGTGAGGTTTAAAGTAAATAGTTGTAATAGGTTGAAAAGTGCTCCCCCTATAAGATATGTTTACCCAAAACAGGATTATTCTGGATTAGGGTAGGCCCTAAATCCAATGACAAGTGTCCTTAGAAGAGACAAGAAGGGAAGACACTCAGGAGAGAAGATTATGACAGAGACAGATCAGAATGATGCATCTCCAATCCAAGGAATGCCAAGGATGGTCAGCAGCCCCCAGGAGCTGGGAGAGAGGCAGAAAATGGAGGCTCTGAAGGAGGCAACCCTGCCGATACCTTGATTTCAGACTTTGGGCCTCCAGAACTATAAGAGAATAAGTTTCTGGTGTTTTGAGCCATCAAATGTGTGATAATTTGTTACGGCAGCACTAGGAAAACTAATACAGACTATGTTGTCCCTTAAACTGAAGAAGTGTGTCATACAGGTCATTTATACGCCCTTTCAGTTCGAGAATGTACCACTGAGTGAAACTTTCTTCTTTGTTTTTTACTTAAATCCCCAAGTGAGTGAATCTAATTAGCTTGCCAGTTCAGACGACCATTTCTGGTCCTTTCAGTGGAAGCTCAGGAGGAAGGAGGCCAATTGGCTGGGGTGAGTAGGCAGGCATTGACAGAAATGTCTAGTATCCTGAGAGCAACACCAAATATTTTTATTACAAAATTAAACCATGGATTTAATAAAATATATCTCCAGGGTATAAAGTGCTATCTTCATGGATTCAGACAATCATCTTCTAATAATACAGCATGATGGTTAATTTCATGTGTCTTGTTTGCTCAAGCTAGCACTGGCCTGTTTGTTACTGTGAGGATATTTCCTAGATGGATTTGTATCTATAATCAGTTAATTTTATCTATGGCTGATTGCATCTATTATCAACAAAGGAGCTTGCCCTCAGCAAAGTAGGGAACCTTCTAATCATCAGTTAGAGGTCATAAAAGTCAAAACTGAGGATTTCAAAAGTCAGAAAGAGGACTTTTCTCCCTCAACTTCAGCCAGTCAGCTTCCCCTGGGGAATTTGGATTCAAACTCAACATCGTTTTTATCAGAGTTTCCAGCTTGCAGCCTGTGCTATAGAATTCAGACTTGCCAGCCCCTACAGTAGCGTAAGCCAATTCCTTATATGAGAGGGGGAGAGAGAGAAAGAGAGAGAGAGGAAGAGAGAGGGAGAGGGAAGGAGGGAGAAAGAGAGAGATCCTTTTGGTTCTGTTTCTCTGGAGAAACCTAACTTATACATACAGGTTAAGTAAAGAGGCAGGCAATGTTGCTTAGAAGAAAGATTTGGAGTCTGAAAGACGTGAGTTTAAATGCTGAAGCAGTGATTTGTGAGCTGAATAACCTCAGAAAAATTAATCTCTCTAAGCTTCAACTTTCCCATCTGTAAAGTGAGCATATGAATACCTACTTTATAAAAGAGTTGTGAATACTAAATAAGGTGACAACTATAAAATACCTTGTGCAGCTTCTGGCATATAGCCTGTTCTAAGGAAAAGGTCGATGTTATTTTTAACCATACTAATAAAAGTTGGTGTGTTCCTCCAAAGTGCCTAACATACCCCCAGAGAATTTTTCTCTGAAGTTTGTAAATGCCTTGAGAACCTTTGGTAAAATGTACTATATTGGGAAGCAATTTTATTTGTGATGTGCTTCTGGTTCAATGACAAAGTCATAGAGTTAAGACCAGGGAGGACTATAATATTTTTCTGGCTGGCTGACTGTCCAAAAATAGTGAGTGAATTAGAACTCTTTTGGTTGCAAAGGAAAGAAATCCGACTTGCTTAAACAGAAAAGGAAATGTATTGCCTCACGTAAATGAAAAAGCCTAGCGGTATAGTATCTTCAAGATTCTCTGGATCCAGGTACACAAATGATGACGCAGAGAGCCTGTTGATTCTGCTTTTCTTTGTATTGGCCACTCCCCAATGATAGCAAAGATTCTAAAAGCTTACCTTCAATCCATCCACTCTTTCATAATACTTCCTGCAGGAAACTGGAGGAAGGCTCTCACTGGCCCAGCTTGGGTCACATGTCCATGTCTGATCCAACCATGAGGACAGGAGATATGGTATTCTGATTGGTCAGGCCTGGGTCATGTTTTCTTCACTAGAGCCTAGGAAACAGAGGTGGGGATAAGCTCTACCTGAACAACATAGGG
Organism: Cabassous unicinctus; assembly: GCA_029593785.1. Lineage (NCBI taxonomy): Eukaryota > Metazoa > Chordata > Mammalia > Cingulata > Chlamyphoridae > Cabassous > Cabassous unicinctus. Next base: position 5,382 of record JAQZBX010041261.1, read on the forward strand.
AGCCTCAGAGTATAATTGGGACATTTTTATCAAAGGATAGGGGATGGAGTACTGGACAGAGGTCCCCTACAGAAGGAGCTGCCCTAGGGGAGGAAGGTTAAAACAAAATGACCAAACTACCTTCTGTTTTTAACCTACTAAAAAATGAATATGTATTTACCTTTTGGTGGCCACTGAAATTTACTTTCTAATCCCATTTGAAAGAAATTGTGTAAGTCTGACCAGTCATACATTCTTGCATGACAAAAATGTGGCCAAACTACATGGAGATTAACTTATCAGAAGCTGCAAATAAATTAATTATTTTACACAAGAGTAGTTTCACCCTGTGTGGATGAGTTTTATGTGCATGACCACTACCCTAATCAGTTCGTCCTATGACAAAGGAAACTGCCATCTGTCACTTTGCCTGTCTGAAATATTTCTGGAGGTGGCTTGCCAACTTCAGCCAGAATTATAGAACTAATGAGTTTTTAGCTACCATATGCACAGAGTGTAATAATAGCAGGTTCTAGGCAAATGTTGTCTACTTGCTTCTGGAAGTGCTTTCCCTCCATGATAGGAGCAGATGCCCAAGGCTCTATTAAGAATTCTGTTTTCTTCATAAATCTGTACAGTGACATGGATTCCTCATATTCTATTGAAGTAATTTTTTTTTGGAAAACATGGCCCTTGTTATCCTGTTTCTTTGGGCGTTTTCAGTGTTATGTAAAGACTGACCCTTATTATGTCAGAATTGAGAACCAAGTGTCTTTTTGGAAATTTGGCCCGTCTGAAACTTCTGATAGGTCTTCTGTTCTTTTGATGCCTTCCTAATTTATGTTAAAGCAAACAAAATTTTAATTCCTTTATAATTCTTGCTACTTATATTAAAAGGCCTACATATACCTGCCTAATGCTTTGTGCATGATTATTATAATAGTCAGGATAAGTTAGATTATATAATTGTAACAAATGATCCCCAAATTCAATGGCTTATAATAACAAAGGTTTATTTCTCATTCTCAGTACATGTTCCACTATTTTCTACAGGCTACCATGCACTTTATTTCTGTGGGGCTCTAGTATATTGGTACCACCACCTGAAAAGAGATAGTGGATTATCAGTAATATCAGACATGATTGGAGTTATGTATGAGAATTTGTGGAACTCCATGAAGGAAAATCCATCAATACTCAGAGGATACTATGAAGAGGATAGTGGGAAAGCATTGTTTAAGTTTTTAAGGTCGGATGCTATTTTAGTTTCCTAGGCTGCTGAAAGCAGATACTATAAAATGGGTTGGCTTTTAACAGTAATGGGAATTTTATTAGCTTACTGTTTTGAGGCTGTGAAAAATGTTCAAACCAAAGCATCTTCAGGGCAATACTTTCTTCCCTAAGATTGACTGCTGGTGATCCTTGGGTCCTCTGCCACATGGCAAGGCACACGGCGGTGTCTGCTGGTCTCTCCCTTGTCTTCTGGGTTTCATTGCTTTCAGCTTCTTGCTTCTATGGCTTTCTCTCTTTCTCTGTATTCATTCCATTTATTAAGGACTCCAGTAAAAGGATTAAGACCCATCTTGAATGAGGTGAGTCACACCTTAACTGAAATAGCCTCATCAAAAGATCCTACTTGCAATGGGTCACACCCACAGGAATGGATTAACTTTAAGAACATTCCTTTCTGTGTCTCAAATTTAGTCCACTGTGCAAAGCTAACTGTACCTTATAGGATTGTGCTTTTTATTTTTGTTGTTTGTGTCTGCTTTTTTTCCCCAGGGATTTATTTTATTTATTTATTTCCCCTGTCCCCCGTTGTTTTGCACTTGCTGTCTGCTCTCTGTGTGTTCTTCTGTGCCTGCTTGTCTTCTCTTTAGGTGGCACGGGGAACCGATCCTGCGACCTTCCAGAGTGGGAGAGAGGCATTCAATCTCTTGCGCCACCTCAGCTCCCTGATTGGCTGCATCTCTTATCATCTCTCCTCTGTGTCTCTTTTTGTTGCATCATCTTTCTGTGCCAGCTCTCCACATGGGCCAGCACTCCATGAGGGCCAGCTCTCCATGCAGGCCAGCTTGCCTTTCACCAGGAGACTCCAGGAATCAAACCATGAACCTCCTATATGGTAGGCAGGAGCCCAATCACTTGAGCCACATCCGTTTCCTTGTGTCTGTTTACTTTTTAACCTCAGTTTAAATTACCTAGCTGCTACTGCTTCTTGTTTTTCTTTTCTTTTTTAAATGTCTTCCTTATTTTAGGGAAAATGGAACATTTAGATTAAATGTCTTAAATTTTACCACTTACACACAATACTACATGCCCACAAAATAGATCAGTACTGTATTTTAAAATCCCTTGTAATGAAAAACATGCTTTTCTGAGGTAGATAAAGTTTCAAACCACCACAGGTGTTTTGTGTTTTTTTAATTAATAGCAGAAAACCCAGCTCTGTCCACTTATAAGGTGTAGAAACAATGATAGCCTAGTAGCAATGAGCATACCTAGAGCCCAGAATCTTGGTTTCAAAATTCCTTTCCCCAATGATGAAAGAAACCAGAGCTCCTAGGAGAAATGGATGATTCCAGTTTTGGTCAGGAAAAGATTATCCCAGAAAATAAGGAAGCATTAAGGAACTGAAAAGCACATGTCCATCTATTCAGCAGTTGGTGGACATTTAGATTGTTTCTACATTTTGGCTCTTATAAATAATAATGCTATGAGCACTCATGTAAAAGTTTTCTGTGGGTATGTTTTCAATTCTCTTGGGTATATACTTAGGAGAGCAAAGTCTGCTCATATAGTAACTATGTTTAATTTTTGAGGAACTCTTTTCCAAAGTGGCTGCACCATTTTACATTCCCACCAGCAATACATGAGAGTTCTAATGTTTCCACATCATGACCAACACTTGTTATTTTTCATTTATTTGACTGTAGCCATGCTACTTAATATGAAGGGGTATCTCATTGTGGGTTTGTTTTGTATTTTCCTAATGGCTAATGATATTAAGCATCTTTTAATGTGCTCATTGTGCATTTGTATATTTTCTTTGGCAACATGTTTGTTCAGATTCTTTGCCCACTTCTTAGTTTGGTATTTGGTTTTTCAAGAGTTCTTTATATACTCTGCATATAAGACCCTTATCAGATATATGACTTGCAAATATTTTCTCTCATTCCATGGGTGGCTTCTCACTTTCCTGATGGTGTCCTTTGAAGCCCATAAGATTTTAATTTTGATAATGTCCAATTTTTCTATTTTGTCACATGTGCTTTTGGTTTGATATTTAAGTAACTATTGCCTAATCCAAGGCTACAAAATTCTTCAAGGATTCTTCTAAGAATTTTTATTGTTTTAGCTCTTAAATTTAGGTCTTTGGTTCATTTTGAGTTAATTATGAGGTAGAGGTCCAAATTCTCATTCTTTTGTATGTGGATATCCAGTTGTCTCAACACCTTTTGTTGAAAAGATTATTCTTTCCTCCATTGAACTGTCTTGGAACCCTTGTTAAAAATCAATTCACTGTAAATGTGTGGGTTTATTTCTGGATTCTTAATTTTGTTCCATTGATATATATGTCTATCCTTATGCCAATACCACAGTGTCTTGATTACAGTAGCTTTGTAGTAAGTTTCGATATTAAGAAGCATGACTCCTCCAATTTTGTTGTTCTTTTGCAAGCTGTTTTGCTAAGAACTCTGTAAAACAATTTAGGCAGTCCATCTGGGTTACCCCTCAAAAGAGAACAGGAATGACAGGCATTCTCTACTACTTTTTACAACCCACCATGAAAGTGGTCAACTTGAGCGCTCCAGTGTGTTGCTGCCAGTGCTTGATAAGAAAGAGCAGAGCAGCATTGACATTACAAGAGTGGAGTTATTTTTGAGAATACCCAGGACATGCCATATATACTTAGGGAAAACTTCATGGTGAGAGTAGGGAGGGGGAGGTACAAGTACTATATATGTTTGGATGCTTTCTGTTGCAAACAACAGCAAGGTCAATGCAAACTAGTTTTGCTTGAGCAAAAATGGAAAGATATTGTCCCACTCATCTAGATGGTGCAAGGTTAGATCTGACTTCAGAAGATGCCTTATTCAGAGTTCAGATGGCATGAGTGGGACTTAGTATCTCCTTCTCCATTTCCTGACTCTAATGCTTCTTTGTTGGCTCACTCTCAGGCAGGGTCTCATTCTGGTGGTCTCAAGATGGCTATCATTCACATCCAACAGGTAAGAAAGAATCAGCTTTCTGATAGCTCAACCAAAGTTCCATTGGACTTAGGTCTCATTGAGCTTGATAGACCCAACTTAGATGATGTGCCTATCCCTACACCAATCACTGTTTCTAATGGGTGGGATATATATTGTTCAGCTTAAGTCGAATCCAAACAGAGCCATTACTAGAACTGGGGGTGAGGTTGATCCTGCCAAATCACACAGCTGAGAAATTCAGAGTGACATTGAGAAGGAAAAAAGAATTGGGGAATGAATATTGGGCAAGGAACCCAAAAAGTGTCTATTACAGAGGCCTAGTTCTTGCACTAGGAGGTGGGGACAAAAGTTAGTAAAATGTGGATTTTTACTATTAATGTAACTTCTCTTTGTACTTATAGTTGGTGACTAGGGAAAAATCAAATTATGTCTGTATGGAAATAAAGGTGAGAAAAGCATATTCTCATATGTTAATAGGGGTTAATCCCTGGGCCTGGGGATAGTGTGTGATTTTTTTATACTTAAAATTTTTATTTTATTAATGAAAAATAAATAGTTTCATATAAGAATTAGAAAAAGAAAAAGAAAATGGGTCGTAGCAAATGGGTAGGATATCAATAGATGGAAATGGGAGTAGAGATTTCCAAATACAAGGGCTATCAGAAAAGGCCTATAGGTGAGAAACTATTACAAATTGTAAGTAGTTCAATGTAATCAAAGCATAAATTTTAAGAATTTGTCAGGAAATGCTTCATTTTGCTTGATTACAAATTTACCCTGAAATTCCAATGGCCAGCATCACAAAGCTTTAGCTCTAATTCATGATTCATGTCCAGTGTGGATTGGCAGAGGGTTGCATTTCTATATTCAGCTTCTTGAGGTACTGCCAAACTGTATTCCACAGAGGCCGCACCAGTCTACATTCCCACCAACAGTGAAGGAATGTTCCTATTTCTCCACATCCTCTCCCATACTTGTAGGTTTTTTTTGTTTGTTGTGTTTTTTAAATAATGGCCATTCTATAAGGTGTGAAGTGGTATCTCATTGTACTTTTGATCTGCATTTCCCTAATAGCTTGTGATGTTGAACATTTTCTCATGTGCTTTTTGGCCATTTTTATTTCCTATTTGGAAAAATGTCTGTTCAAGTCTTTTGCCCATTTTTTAATTGGGTTGCTTGTCTTTTTATCGTTGAGTTGTATGTTGTTCACATAATATGGTGTAGCAGTTTGGTATTATTTCTGAATTCCAAATATAGATATTGGATTGTGTTTGTGAATTGGTCTGTTCCTCTGGGCATATTAGATTATATTAAATTCAGAGGTTTCACTTTTCGTTGATTAAATAATGATTAAGGCTTTGATTGGGCCACATTAGTAGGATGTTGAGACCCCGCCCCCTTGGTGGGCGGGGACTCACAGAGAAAACTACACAGCAGAGGAGTTAGTTGAGTTTTAATGCTGGAGCCCCAGGAAGTAAGCACACAGAGAAGCAGATACGTGAGGAAAGAGAGAAGGCTCCATTAAACATGGCAGAGGCCCAGGAAGAGAGTTAAGCCATTCACCTGACAGTTTAGAGCTGGCCTTGTGGAGAGAGCAGAGCAGCTGAGCCTGGAGAGAAACAAGCCTGGGGAGAGAGACAAGATTTGTCCCACCCTGCCGCTGAGATTGGAAGAAGCTGGGACCACAGAGCCTTGGGAGGAGGAGGAAGTCTAAACCCTTGCAGACATCACCCACCATCTTGTGTCAACACATGGCAACAGACTTTGGTGAGGGAAGTAACTTACACTTTATGGCCTGGTAATTGTAAGCTTCTACCCCAAATAAATACCCTTTATAAAACCCAACAGATTTCTGGTACTTTGCATCAGCACCCCTTTGGCTGACTAATATATGTGGATATCAAACCCTTATTGGATATGTGGTTTCCAAATATTTTCCCCCATTGAGTAGGCTGTCTTTTTACTTTCTTGACAAAGTCTTTTGAAGAACAAAATTGTTTAATTTTGAGGCAGTCCCATTTATCTATTTTTCCTTTTGTTGCTTGTGCTTTGGGTGTAAGGTGTAAGAAACTACCACCTACCACAAGATCTTGAAGCAGTTTCCCTATATTTTCTTCTAGGATTTTATAGCTGTAGCTTTTATATTTAGGTCCTTGATCCATTTTTTTAAAATCCCTCCTCCCCCCAGATGGCTCTCTTGTCTATTTGCTCATTGTCTGCTCATTGTCTGTTTGTATTTTTTTCTTTAGGAGGCACTGGGAACCCAACCCAAGACCTCCAGTGTGGGAGGCAAGAGCTCAGCTGCTTGAGCCACATCCACTCCCTGCTCATTTGCTTTTGCTCGTTGGTGTTGTTTTTTTTTTCTCATTGCTCATTGTCTGCTCATTGGTTTTTCTCATTGTCTGTTCATTGTTTTTGCTCAATGTCTGCTCATTGTCTGCTCATTGTTTGTTTGTCTTCTTTAGGAGGCATTGGGAACCGAACACAGGACCTCCCATGTGGGAGGCAGGCACTCAACAGCTTAAGCCACATCTGCTCCGTCTTGATCTATTTTGAGTTAATTGTATAAGGTGTAAATAGGGATCCTCCTTCTTTCTTTTGGATGTGGCTATTCAGTTCTCCCAGCACCATTTGTTGAATAGACTGTTCAACCCAGCTGGGTGGACTTGACAGCATTTCAAAAATCACTTGACCATAGATGCGGGGGTCTATTTCTGAGTTCTTGACTGGGTTCCATTGGTCAATATGTCTATCTTCATGCCAGTACCATGCAGTTTTTACCACTGTAGCTAAGTAATATGCTTTAAAGTCAGGAATTGAGAGTCCTCCAACTTTGTTCTTCTTTTTAAAGACATTTTTTACTATTCAGGGTCCCTTATCCTTCCAAATATGTTTGGTAATTTGGCCAACCATCTTTAGAGTTCCTTGGCTTTTCCATCACATGGCAATGTACGTGGCAAGTGTCTTATTCTTTGTCTTCCGGGCTCCTTTAACTTTCAGTTTCTGACTGCTCTCTGTGGCTTCTCCTTCCATGTCCAATTTCCTTTGCTTGTAAGGACTTCAGTCATAGTCATATTGGATTAAGGATTACCCTCATTCAGTTTGGGCACACTTTAACTAAAAACATTTTCAAAGGTCCTATATACAAATGGGTTCACACCCATAGGACCAGGCGTTGGGACTTGAACATGCCTTCTGTGGGGGACATGAGTTAATCCCCAACACATCAAGAAGAGAGAAGACGAAGAGCCACATAGCAACTTTTTTTTTTTAAGAGTTATTTACTTTATTTATTTATTTATTTATAAAAAATTTTTTTTAAAGATTTATTTATTTACTTGATCCATTTTAAACCCCCCCCCTTCCCCATTTGCTGTTTTGTGTCCATTCGCTGGGCAATTCTCTGTGTCTGTTTGATCTCTCCTCATCCTCCTCCTCCAGTCTTCACCAGGATTCGATCCTGGAGACCTCCGATGTAGGAGAGAGGTGTTCTGCCATCTGCACCACCTCGGCTCATGGTTTTTGGAGCTTGTGGAGCATATTGTCTTGTCTCTCTCCTTTTACGTCATCATCTTGCTGCATGGCTCCCGGGGCCTGGCGGCTCACCGGCACACAGAGCCTGGCAGCCCATGCGCCTTCTATATATATATTTTTATTTTACCGGGAGGTTCCGGGGATCGAACCCAGGTCCCTCCATATGGCAGATGGATGCCCAACCATTTGAGCCACATCCGCCCCCTAATTTTTTTATTTTTACTTATCCCCTCCTCCCCCAGATGGTTCTCTCATCTGTCTGCTCATTGTTTGCTCACCTTTCTCCAGGAGGCACCAGGAACTGAACCCAGGACCTCCTACATGGAAGGCGAGTGCCCAACAGCCTGAACCACAGCTGCCCCCTGCAGGCTGCAGTATCTGCTAGCTTGTGGCATCTGCTCATTTAGGCGTCTGCTCCTTACGGCAGAATGTGGCGTCTAGCTCATTGTGGCGGGTGCCGACATCTTCTTTAGGAGGCCACCAGGACCCAAACCATGTAGTAGGCGGGCACCCAACTGGTTAAGCCACATCCGTTTCCCCACATACCAACTTTAAAAAGCTTCAACATGGAAGTGACACATATAGCTTATGCTAACAGCCAACTGGTCAGAACTAGTCAAATGGCCCTGACTGACTATAAAGGGCCTGGGAAATTTTGGAGAGCACATGGACATTTGGTGAGCAGTAAATGTCTCAGTCACACAGAGGGAGGGAAGACTAGAAAATTACGTGGGGTCATATTGTAGAAAGCTATAAATTAATCTACACTTAACTGTTAGTCAATGGTAGGATTTGGATTTTTTTTTTAAAGAGCAGTTTGTATAGTAATACATTATCTCCTTTCCTCTAAGGGGTTTATGAGGTTTAGGTAAGGATCAGTGTGGCATCATCACACAAAACTACATACTGGGAAGTGGATGTGGCTCAAGGGATTGGGCTCCCATCTACCAATTCCATATTGGGAATCCAGGGTTTGATTCCCAGGGCCTCCTGGTGAAATGCAAGCTGGCCCGTGCGGTGAGCTGGCCCAAGCGGAGAGCTGGCCCACACGGAGTGCTGGCCCACGCAGAGTGCTGGCCCCCCCGCGGAGAGCTAGCACAGCAAGATGACACAACAAAAAGAGACACAGAGGAGAGACAATAAGAGACACAGCAGACCAGGGAGCTGAGGTGGTGCAAAAGATTGAGCGCCTTTCTCCACTCCGGAAGGTCCCAAGGTCGGTTCCAGGTGCTGCCTAAAGAGAAGACAAGCAGACAGAATAACACACAGAGAGCAGACCGAGCACAAAAAAAACAATACAAAACAACCCAACAACAACGGGGGGGAATAAATAAACAAATCTTAAAAAAAAAAAAAAAGTACATACTCACATAGGTGAGAGAAGTCATAAACTGAGCATCCAGTGGCTTTATTCTTTTCCTATCAGTTCTGCCACCAAACCTGACTCTTTTTTCATTCTCCTGTTCCTTTACGCTCTCCATCAGGGTAGTTCCCTTGAGGAGAAGGGGGACACTGTTACTAGAAGAAATAAGAATGGGTATTGAGTAGACAAAAACAACAGATATTAATTACACTACCCAAAATAAGAAGATGCAGGGTGACTGCAACAAAACAATAGTCTCTTTTCTGCCTCCAGGAATGGGGAATGCTGTACGCCACTCAAATTCGTTTCTTCTTCTCAGAGACTATTATAAGTCCTAAATATTATCTGGGGAATTATTTTTTTAATATATAATTTTACTTATATCCATAAGAGAGATAAGAGGGTTTTTTTGTTTTGTTTTGTTTTTTCCCCAGTATAGCCTTTTGTTTTGTTTTGGTTTGGTTTGGTTTCTCCTTCCCTGACATCACTACATGTGTTACAAATTACTCCAAAACTTAATGACTTTAAGCAACAATAAATATTATTGTCTTATAGTTTTTGTGGGTGAGGAGAAGCTTGGCTGGGCAGTTGGGCAGTTCTGAGACAGCAGTCATCTGAAAGCCTTACTGGAGCTGGAAGTGCTGCTTCCAAGGTGGCTCACGCACAAGGTTGGCAAGTGGACGATGCTTATTGGTGGGAACGTCTCAGTTCCTCCTATGTGGACCTCTCCATAGGGCTGTTTGAGTGTTCCCCAGAGCAAGCAACCCAAGGTAGCAAGGCAGAAGCCGCCACACCCTTGATGACTTAGTCTGGAATGCACACGCTGTCACCTCTGCCATATTATGTTGGTCATCCTGACCGCTCTCATTCAGTGTGGAAGTAATCTACAAAAGGGTGTGGACATCAGGAGGGAGAACGCTGAAGCCCATCTTGAAGGCTGACTACATGCTACCCTTTCCCTCATTAATGATATAGTATGTATCCATGGTAGGCTGAATAATGACCAACGCCCCCAAGACTCCCTCTCCCAAGATTTCAAGTCCTTATCCCTGGAACCTGTAAATGTTACCTTATATGGAAAAATGTTTTTGCAGATGTGATTAAATTAAGAATATTGAGATAGGGAGATTATCTTGGATTATCAGGCTGGGCCCTAAATGGCAACTGCAAGTGTCCTAATAAGAGAACGGCAGAAGGAGATTTGAAACAGACAGAAGAAGAGAGGCAATGTTACTATGGAGGCAAAGGTTGAAGTGATGCAGCCATAGCCAAGGAATGCCAGCAGCCACCAGACTCTGGAAGTAGCAAGGAACAGATTCTCCTCTAGAGTCCCTGGAGGGAACACAGTCCCCTGACACCTTAATTTAGGTCCAGTGAAGCTGATTTTGAATTTATGGTCTCCAGAACTGAGAGAGAATAAATTTCTGTTGTTTTAAGCTACCAAGTTTATGGCAATTTTTTATAGCAGCTATTGGAAACTAAGACTAAGATCCTTTCATATCTATATTCATACAATCTTAAATATATATAAATGTACATACATAATTTTACACACACATAATAAAAGCAGGAATTTTTGTCACTTTTTAATAAAAAAGAGACTATATTTCACCTACTTTTCCTTATTTGCTCTTTTTCCTCATCATGTTTGTTGAATTTACTTTCAGAATAATCATTTCACTCTGACTTTGGGCAATCTTTTTTAAAAGTACCTTTATAAGCCCTCATTAGAGAGCAATGTCTGAAGAGTGTTCAGATTGTTCTTGTCCTACAGTTTGACAGTGGTGGCCTCTCAATTATCCAAGCCCTCATGATCAGCTTTGGGGATTGTGCTTCTCCCTCCTGCTGTCCTCTTTTTATAAGCACCATTCATTAGTACCTCTGCCAGAGGGGGGGCAGGAAAATAGAAAAGAGGTGAAACATTGCTGAAAAAGAGACGAGAGATCAACGGAACAGGAAAGCCCAGAAATCAATTCTTAAAACACTTTTACTTGTTTCAGGGATGCTGGAAAAAAACTTTGGTCGCTGAAATTTTTCACCGTCTGTGGATTTGAGAGGGGGAATATTATTCACTTCAGGCTGGTTTTCCATTTGTAGGTAATCTTAGCAAAGAGCAGTCCCTTGGAAAAATGACAGACGAGTTCATTCGATCAACAAACATTTATTAAGCACCTACAATATGCCAGTAATCATGCCAGGCCCCAAATAAATGAGCAATTCAGGATTTGCTTCTTGCCCTGTGGAGCGAGCCTCCTGTTCTGTAGCACTGTCACTGGATGTTAGGAAGATGTGTGAGAAGGCGGGGAGTAAACGTGTGGGTACTGATTGTCAAGAGGTTCCATGAAGGAGGTGGTAGAAGCTGTTTAACATTAACAAATTTTAATTGTGGATTTACTTTATCTAGAAGGTGGTTGTTCTCTGTTAAAAAAATTAAATTAAGATAAATTAAAAGGAAACATAGTATAATGGTTAAATGTGTACCTTTGGAGCCAGAGTTAGTTTGAAGCTTTTACCAACTGGTGTGACTGGTGTGACCTTGGACAAGTTACTCAATTCTTTGTGCCTCAGTTTCCTCGACTATAAAATGGAGATGATGATGGTATTTATCTTACGAGATTGCTGTAAGGTTTAAATGAGTTAATATCAGGAAAGTCCTTAGAACAATGCCTGGAACATGGAGAATTTTGACACGTTAGCTATTTTTATTATTAAAAATGTGTCACCGTGAGTTGACTGTTCTTACAACCAATTCCCATTAGAAATGGGTGGTAATGGTGGGTATGTTGTAAAAGACCCTGAAGGAATAAAAGCATTCTGTGCATGCACCTATCAGAGTTTCCTTCTAGGAGAAACTGGACCAGGAGAGAGGGAGAAGCTTCCCAGTATACTTCTTACTACCTATGCTGCTAAATGGCCTTTCTTGGCTTCTGGCAGACCAGAAAGGCAATAGACTGCCAAAGCCCCCCAGAGAAATATTTCTTTTTTTCTCTGGACAATCAACCTCTGAAGGACAATTGGTTGAAATGTTTTCACAGAAAATACATCACTATTAGGAAAGCCTATTTATATAATTTAAATTTTCTTGGGTTCTTTTTGGATTTCAACTTAAAATGACCCAGTAGGTTCAAGCAGAGTAAGAGCAATACATCATGTCTGGTGCCTGTCTTAGACATTCCTAAAATCAGTTCGTGGCATTTGCTCCCTCCCTGGATTGACCCAGCCTCAGAAAAGCCAGAATGCAGATTCGATCCCCTTAGAGGGATTACTCCAAGGAAAACAGAAGATTTTCATCATAACTGATAAGACTTGGAGAAGAGTCCTCCATTCTGTCTTCATGCAGGAAACCGAACACCAGGTGCCCTCATGTTTTCTATGCAACTGAGTGTTAAGAGTCTTTAGGTAGGTGGAGTGGAATGTGGGCGGGGAGGATATCTAAAAAGAGTTGGAAGAGGTTGTGATTGCAGAGGGAGTCGGGCTTCAATGTCCATGATCTTGCCTCACTTAAACCTTACAGAATTTTAGAGCTGGAAGACCGTTGAGGGATTGCTAAATTCAGCAATTGAACCAAAGTGTAGAAGGCAATTTGTTACAAATAAGAGTGCGGTTTGTGATTGACTGATTGATTTGTAACTAAATTAGAGTGGATTCAAGGTTCTCATCAGACAATGGCTCTCAAAGTGTGGCTCCCGGACCAGCAGCATCGGTACCACCTGGGCACTGGTGGAAATGCAAATTCTCGAGACTCACTCAATCAGAAACTCTAGGGTGGGACCCTCAGCCTGTGCTTTAACAAGCCCAGCAGGTGATTCTGATGCCTATCAAGTTTGAGAACCATTTAAAAAATACCATTAATCGTCCCCTGGCATTCAGATGTGCTTTATCAAGGTTGAATGAAAGCAGGGAAGTAGTGTATAATTCATGCTGGGGGGATGGGATGTGGCGATCAAGGCATGTACATGCTCGTGGTCATTCTCAGGTGTCTCTTTAGGATAAAAGGTGGACAATTAGTGATCTCAGCTGGACCCCATTTACCAACAACGAACCTGAGCTGCAGAGCAGTTAAGTGATTTAGCAGAGCCACACAGGCCTTAGAAGCAGAGCAGACACAAGGCCCCAGCTCTTCTGGAGACCACCAACCCAGAATTTTGTTAACTACCCACCACAGAGTTGGGAAGAGGATGGTGACTGACAGGGGTAGGACTCAAACCCCTTCTCAAAGGAGATATGGCCCAGATCCCCTCAGTGTAGTAGAGCCCAGACTTGGAATTGACCCACTACACAAATTTCCAAAAAACCTTTTGGAGATTTTCACAGGACTAACAACTTTTTATTTTGGTGAGAAGGGCAATTTCACAAAGTAGCATCTATTATGGCCATAATTTCATAAAAGAAGTAACACCTTTTATACCAAAAAATATATTGGATAAAATCTTAGGACAAAGGACAGTTTTTTAAATATATTAAATGAATTTAGCTTCATTTAAAAAAAAATTATGCTGTGTGTTTTTCTCTTCTTTCTCCACAGAGCAGTACAACTTTGTGAATGATCATACGTGATTCAAATGCTCTGCTTTAGACTCTGGTTAACAGGGGCCTGGCTGCCTGCCTGTCTTGCAAGGTGCCATCACCAAATAGGAATTTGATAAAAAGTTCTTTGATAAATAAAAATGATGAGGGTGGAATGGATTTATAATATTTATCACAGTTAGGAAACTACATGCTAGAGGTATAGAGGACTTAAATCGCTTTTCCAAGGTCACACCACTAGTTATAAAAGGGCTGGTGCTGGATTGAAATCTTCCCTCTCCTGGTTCAGAGTCCTTTTCCCTTAGACCACACTGATGTTGACAAAGGAAGTCTAATGGGATGTCTCTTATTTGCTTGGGGGAACATGTTAACCTATCCAGGTGAGAAATATATGATATCATAAGCCAGGGACTTACTACAAGACATAAAGATAATATCAACCCAAGAGCTCTCAGGACATTTGGGGGTGTCAGTTTCAAGTGGCAAGAAGGCAGCCTAAAGAGGAGCAGAGTTTAGGGTGAGACAGACCTAGGAATGTTTTTCCGTGATGAAAAACATTCCGTGATGAAACGGAGTGGCCAACCTCCATTTACGCAGATGCTAATCAATTTCTTGTGTTTCAGCCTGGCAAGGCTTGACAGGCTTTAAACAGAGGAAAGGGGAGGAAGGAACATCCATTTAACTAAATTATCACTGGATATACTTTTGATGTAGAACACGGGATAGCATGTGGTCAGTAGAAAATAGCATTGAAAAATTAAACTTTGGTGCACACATGAAGTTCCTTTATATATCATATTTCCAGTGTATTAAAATGTGGGATAACCACGCTGTGGCATCTTAGATGAGTTTACCTGAGCAAGAAAAGAAAGAGGAAGTGAATTTACCATGACAAACTGTTTGAAATAACTCATGGTGAAAGCCAAAGCTTCCTATAAGCAAAGGCTGTTATAGAAAGTGAGCCAGTAAAAGTAATAAAACAATGCTTTTTAAAATTTTTGTTTCATTGAAGGTTGTAATGCAATATAAATGTGTTATGGGCACTGGGACAACTGTGTAGGATTTGAGTTCTCTGAATTGTTGAGCATCTGTCTTCAAAGCAGTTTTAGTTTCTAAGAAAGTAACCTGGGGCAGGAAGTAGAGAAGTAAGGTTTTCATGTGCCAAAAGGACATCACCGCAAAGATCATACCAGATAATTTAGATGTATCAGAAGAAGCGCCTTCTGGGCTGGTGCTCATAACTGCTGTCCCTGGATCATTCAGCTGTAAATACCTGCCAGTGAAGTTACTCTCTCAGGCTCATGGATGTGCTCAGGTTCAAATGCAGCTTCTTTTCTCCAGCTGGTAACTGTCAGAGAAGGCTATTTCCTGTTAATAGTTCTATAGCCTCTCTCTCAACATTTGCTGGCATTCTCAATGAATTAACCTTGCCCTAATTTAATTAGCCGGCAATTTCTCCCTTGTAAAATATCCTAGTTTAGTCATTCAATGATTCGGATAGAAGGATGCTGCAAAAAAACTCCCGAGTCCAGAATATCCCTGAGTTTTAAGACCGGATTTTGTCCATTTGTTTTGTTTCGTGTTTGCAGAGAGGAACTGGTTGTTTACTGTGGTGCTAGTTGTGGAGTTTTTAAAAAATTATTTCTGGGATTGAAATACTTGTCTTTCCCAAATATTTGCTTAGGTCTGGTCTCTGGGAGAACTGGAAAGACAAAGCAGTGACATTAAGACCTGGGATGAGGGGGAGTGATGTTGGGGGGCACCCCCAGCTGGGGCTGCACCCAGAAAGGGAGCCATAGTGACCGTGAGGGCATGGGTGGCATTATAGCTTAGTCCTCCTTAGAGGGCACTATAACATACACACCGTAGCACACACCCCAACTCAGCTTTAAGCATCTAAGAATAAGAAGTTAGTCACTGATCAAGGCAGAATAATGACATTCAAATTCACATCAGCAACACAACTGATTAACATAAAGAAAGTGTAAGGAAATGCAAATTAAGACATGACACCATATTTTAACTTAACCTAATTAACTACTAGGAGGTATGAAACAGGCATTCTCATACATTGGTTGATGGGTACCAGCTCCTGGAAGATTTGAGAATGTGTATTGATAGTCTTACAAATGGACCTTTTGCTGAATTATTCTACTTTTAGGAAACTATACTAAAGTAATAAATATAATTCCTTAAGTAGGATCTTATTAGTTGTGCTTTTTATAACTTGCTTTTCTTACCTATTAAATATTTTGAATATTTCTCCATATATTTAAACCCTTACATCATCAATTTTAATCACTATCTGTTATTCTATCACAAGACATGTCATAATTTATTAACAATTCTCCTGTTTTTATTTTAATTTTTAAATAACTAATATATTGATATGATTCAAAATTAAAAACAATATAAAAAAAGATAAACCCTGAGAAGTCTTATACCTATGCCACCCTTATCCCTCAGAAGTAACCCCTTTTATTAGTTTCTTATGTGTCCTTCCAGTGTTTTCTTATTAATACAAATATAGATTTTTTTCCCCCTGCTTTCTTACTTAAAAGGGAGCACACTATTTATACTGCTCTGCACCTTGCTTTTTTTACTTAACATATTTCTGGTGCTTCTCCATTATCCGTAGAGCAAGAGCTTCCTCATTCTCTCCTACAGCCACAAAATACACAATTGTGTTGATGAACCATAGTTTATTTAACTAGTGTCCTCTGTAGAAGGTTGTTGCTAATCTTTTTCTATTATAAACAGAGAGGCAAAGAATAAATGTATACATTTGTCATTTCCTACAGGTACAGGTGTGTTGCTGAGTTAAATTCCTAGGATTGGGATTGCTGAGTCAAAATGCATTTGTAATTTTGATAGGTACTGCCAAATTGCTCTCCATGGGGATTGCACCTTTTACAGTCCCACCAAGAGTGGACAATGACTAATTCTTCACAGCCTCCCCAGTAGAATGAGTGGAAAACTCCGGGATATTTATCTATACCAAAAGCCTCGGGGGAGGATGTGGCTAAATGGTTGGACGTCTGTCTCCCACATGGAGAGACCTGGGTTCAATCCCCAGGACCTCCCAGTAAAAACACAGAAAAATATAGAAGGCACATGGGCCGCCAGGCCCCGCCGAGCCATGCAGCAAGATGATAACATAACAGGAGAGTGACACAAGGGAAAGCCAAGATGAGATGCATTGAAAAACCAGGAACTAAGGTGGTGCATGTGGTAGGATGCCTCTCTCCTGCATCAGAGGTTCCCAGGATTGAATCCCAGTGAAGACAGAAGGAGAAGGATGAGAAGAGAGGGCAGGAAACAGACACAGAGGATTGCCCAGTAAATGGACACAAAAACAGCAAAAATGGGGGTGGGGAGGGTGTAAAAAATGGATTAAAAAAAAA
>JAQZBX010041262.1:0-22408 GCA_029593785.1 Cabassous unicinctus
CTGACCTTTCTCACTCTTGTGGTCCAGTATGTCATGGCTGGTCCCATTTTTGGGTCTGCCTACCACCATCTTCTATATCCTTTTAGTAAGACCATGTATCTTTTTTTTTTTTTTTTAAGATTTATTTTTTATTTTATTTATCCCCCCCTTGCTGCCACTGAGCCACACCCGCTTCCCAACCATGTATCTTAAATTCTAACTAAGTTTATTTCTTCCAGAATCAATGCCTTCCAGAATAAGGTATTAGTCATGTGGGGATTTCATCCAGTTCCAACCCTGGTGCCGGGCCGTCTTCCCTCAACCTCAATAGAATAGCCAGAGGGTTTTACATCCTGTCAGGCAGGGCCTACTCCCCCTAATAAGTGGGAAGCAGCTACAGAAGAATGACCACAGCCCTTCAGCTCCCCCTTAAGAATAAGGGTGCAAAGTCTCTGAGGGGGGAGTTGAGGCAGGTTAGTATAGGAAACAGGGAAGACAGTTGAGACCCAGCAGAGAACATGCCTGGCAGACAACATGGCTGGTAGACCACATAGCTGTGAGACCCTGCCCAGAAGCCTCTTTAAGAGAAGCCTGCTGGAAAGATCCCGTGAGATCCTAGCCACGAGATCCCTTTTGGAACTCTTTCTGGGGTCAAGGGGAAGCCCCGGGATACCTTCAAACAAAAGTCCTCACCATTTGCCCCCTGAGAGTTCACAGGCAGGGGAACCAACCAGAATAGGAAACAGCTGGGGCCCCTCCCCAATGTTATGAAGCAGGAGGAGGAAAGACTTTAAATAAAAAGGCCTGACCTGGGGCCCCACACGTGCGACTCACGCTGTAGCATGCCTGCAGGCCATGTCTAGGACTGTGTACTCTTGTTTCTTAATAAACTCTTTACTCCCTTGCCTACCCCATGGTGTGTCCTTAAATTCTTTTATGCGACATAGCCAAGAACCTGGAAGCCCAGAGCCCAGAGCCTTCTGCCAGCAGTGCGGAGTGAAATAAATCAGACACAAAAGGACAGATATGGTCTGAGTCCATTTATAGTAAAAGGTAGAATATGCAAATTCATCGAGACTACTAGACTACAAGTTAGGTTATCAGGGGTGGGCGGGGCAGGGGGAGAGAGAATGGGGAGTCAATGCGTAAAGGGTGCAGGGAATCTGATTGGGGTGATGGGATAGTAGTGGTAATGGGTGGTGGTGAGGATAGTGCAACATTGTGAATGGGATTAATCCCACTGAATCGTGTACTTGGACATGACTGAGATGGGAAAGTTCATGTTGCACATATGCCTCCACAATAATAAAAAATAAATAGACTAAAGAGATTATGACAACTAAATGCAATACATGATCCAAGATTGGATCTAATAATGCAGGAGAAAATGCCCAAAAGCACATAATTGGGACATATGAAAAAAATTGGAATACAGACTATATGCTTTCTTTGAATGTTAAATATCTTGAACTTCTTAACTGCATTTAAAGTGGCTACATAAATTAATATCCTTGTTCTTAGGAAAAGTACATGGCAGTATTAAGTGTTCAAGGAGCATCATGTAAACAACATACTCTCAAAATGTTTAGAAAATAGAGGAATAGATGGATAGATGCATAGAGAAAGGAAAAAGAATGATATGGCAAATGTGGCAGGATTTTAAAAGTTGGTGGATCAGGGTCTCTGGGTGGGAGCATGTTAGAGTTTGTTGTGTGGGTTTTGGTTCTTATTTTTGCAACTGTCTTTTAAGTTTGAAATTATTTCAAAATAAAAAGGTTTTAAAAAGCCACCTTTCAGTTAGCACTTAGGACAAGCCAAGCCCTTTACACAGCTTGTTTCCTGTGAAGCAGGTAGCAGGAGCCACAGTGTACAGACATGGAAGCACAGGGAGGTGAAGAAACTTGATTAAGATCACACAGCAAGTGGGTGGCTGTGGCACCTTGAAAACCTTGGCTGTTCTTTGCCCACAGTTCCAGAAAGGTAACCTCCGCATCTCTGGAATTTTCAGTGACAGGGGTGTCTTGTTATTCCCGGAGTCCCCAGGACCACACCTAATAGTTCATATGCTAAGGAGGGGTGGGACCCAAAGAAATGGGTTGAAAACGTGTACTTGAACTTCCTTGTTTTCAACATTACATTTATACTTCAGTTTTGCCAAGTTTTAGAGTATTATTTCCTATTTCTGGGGGGGGGGGGAATGTGTGAAATACAATTTGTTGAAATTTCCCCCAAAGTGGCAGTCTGACATTAACAAGGAAGTTAGGAAGCACAGATGCTATTGTTACTGGATTTTGTGTAGGTTCTTGACATGCTGCAGAAATGAGTTTCAAGAGCACGTTACGTTGATTACACCAGTAATTTATTAAGATAGGGAGGGAAGAGAAATGGGAGGAAATAACAGATCATGGGTCCCAGGTAAAGAGGAAGGGGCTGAAGAGTGATAAAGAGGGCTGATTTACAGACTACAATTTCCAATTATAGATTATAAATGCCCAGGTTTTACTTGCGGGTTGATCCATTGGGGGAGGGGTGGCACGGTGAGAGCAGGGTGCAGAAGGCAAGAGAGAGATTCAGCCTTTGCACTTGCTTTTTAAACCATTAATTATTCTGCCCTTTGCTAATGGTATGGGAGGAGTTCCAGCTGTTTGCTGTTTTTACTGATTACCCCACCCATCAATCCCCTGGGAGGGCCAATGATAACGTCCCTGGAGAATATCCGGGGCTTCTCCTGGCTTCCAGAGGAAATCTTGTTCCAAATGGCAGAATCTCCTGAGAGTCTTCCAGCAGCCATCTTGGGGGTATTAATATCCACATGGACTTCTTGCCAGGTTCCAGATCCATCTATTGATTCCCTATCTAGCCTGCTTCAATATCTTATACCTTACATCCCACAGCACACCAAACCCTTAATTCCGTTCTTGCATTTGACAATAATACTAATTTACTCCAATATTTAAAGAATGCTCCAAAATATCAGATAGGTGACAAAACATAGAACTATCAGACTATAATCTTTTGTTATATTTCAGTATTTATTTTTACACTGATTTATGCATAAAATGTATTCCTAAAATGTTGTACTAAAAATCAAAGCTTTAAAAGTCCAAGTGTATTTTAAATGAATTAAACTGAGAACTGACCATTTAAAGGATGTTTGTGGCAAATCCTGCAGGCACAAATATCAATCCAACTTATATTTTTAGTAAGATCAAGTTTTCTTACATGTGAGGCAGGTTAGTACAGGGACAAGGAAGACTTGGGTCATAGCTGAAGACCTGGCAGACCACATGGCCATGAGACCCCACCCGGAAACCTTCCCCAGCAGGGGAAGGCTGCTGGAAAGAACCTGCGAGACCCTGGCCATGAGATCCCATTTGGAACTCTTTCCAGGGTCAAGGGGAAGCCCTGGATACCTTCAAACAAAAGGCCTCACCATTGGCCCCGAGAGCTAACAGGTGGGGCAACCAATCAGAACGGCAAACAGCTGGGACCCCTCCCCAACATTATGAAGGGGTAGGAGGAAAGACTTTAAAGAGGCCTGAGCTGGGGCCCCATGCAAGCAACTCATCCTGTAGCACACCCACAGGCCATGAACCTAGAAGACCAGAACCCAGAGCCTTCCGCCAACATATTTGGCCAGCCGAGCCGGAAGATAAGGAGGGAAGTAAGGCAAACTGAGCCTTGCCGAAGACTGGTGAGTTTTTAATTATCGTCTGTCTGTGCCCTCTTCTGTTTTATTAGTGAGGCCCCCTGAGAGACTCTCACCCTTGGCCATGCTCAGAAGTCTGTTCCTTAGCCCCCAGGAGGCCCTGAAGTTCCTCTTAATCCACTACCTCCGGGGCCCCTGAGGCTTTCTGCCTGTAAGCCACAGAACAATCGGCCTTTGGCTTTTTAACATGCCTCTTAACGTCCGGTTTAACTGCAAACTCGGTCCCTGGCAGTGGTCTCTTTCACGGCCACCCTTTCTAAGGCCTCTGCAAGAGCAGGCCAAACGGTTTCAAGCCAGCCCCTCTTCTAGGAAGAATCACAGAGTTTGGTAGCTTTGGTCCAGAATCTAGGTCTGGACATCTCCCAAGACCTAAGTCGCCCCGGGGATGCCCGGGTGCACGGTCTCTGTGATTTCCGGGATGCTTTTTTGGGCGCTTCAGTTTGCAGGCCTGGATCTGGGATGCCAGATTGGCTGGCAGATGTTTTTCCATTTCTCCCTAGAACAATGGGCATGGCTTCTTCAGCATTTCAGCAGACTCCCCATTGCGGTGTCTTCTCAGGAACTGGACCAACCTGCCTACTGATGGTGTAAAAAGGAAGAGGCTAATCCTTTCCTGCCACACCACGTGGCTGCAGTACAGCCACACATGGCCTCTGCATGGGACCCTAAATTCCAGTTAAATCTGTGTAAGACAGAAAGAGAGATCTGAGGGCCAGAGACCATGTGGTCACATGTCCTCTTAGAGAAATGAGGAAATGAACTTCCAAACTGGTCAGTTATGAGCTCTGGGAAATTACTCAGGGGCAGAACCTCGAAACCCAGCCAGTCTGCCTCAGATATCCATAGAAAGCTGCAAAAGCTTTCCCTGGACCCCCAAACTTTCATTAACTCCTGTATTAGTCAGCCAAAGGGGTGCTAATGCAAAATACCAGAGATTGGTTGGTCTTTATAAAGGGTATTTATTTGGGGTAGAATTCCACAGTTACCAGGCCATAAAGCATAAGTTTCTTCCCCCACCAAAGTCCATTGCCACGTGTTGGAGCAAGACAGCTGCCGACGTTGGCCAGGGATCAGGCTTCTTGGGTTCCTCTCTTCCCGGGGCTGCGTTTCTCTCTGGGCTTAGATCCTCTGTTTCCTCTACAAGGTCAGCTGTAGACTATGAGGCTCTCTAGGCTTTGCCTCGCTCCACAAGGCCAGCTGTGAACTCTCAGGGGAATGGCTCGTCTCCATCCCCGGGGCCTTCTCTCCAACATCAATACTCCAACGTCAAAACTGCTCTCTGTCCTTTGCCTTGCCTTTTATATTTGATTCCCCACCCACCAAGGGGTGGGGCTGAACGTCCTACTGACATGGCCCAGTCAACGCCCTAATCATAACTTAATCATGCCCAGATTAACAGATCAGTTTACAAGCATAATGTAATATAGATTTTTGGAATTCATAATTACATCAAACTGCCAAACGGCTACAACTCCCTTTTAGAAACAGCTTCCACAGTTTTCACCAACCAAGACCGAGCCACTGAGGAGAAGCAGGTGATGAGGGGGCAGGCACAGGGCCCAGAAACTCTGTCCTGGCCTGTACCCTGGACCTCTAACTCTGCTGTGCCTAACGAGGGGAGTGAACGGGGAATCAAGGTCTAGACCAGTTACTAAACCTCTTCCCCACCTCCGGCCCATGATTTAAAAGGTTCCTGGCTCCCCGCCTATTCCCTTGTAACACTCCAATCCTTCCAGCAAAAAAGCCTTGCAGGGCTTTACCCCTTGTGGGAGGTAACTAAAGGGATGCAGCCCCCAGAGCAGCCCCAATTCACGGCTCATTGGGGGCAGGGCTTCTCTGGACCCCTTTGCTCCGTACCTAGCAGCTGCCCAGGGATTTTCCTGGAGGAACCAAGCTGGAGGGTCTCGCATGAGGTTTCGGCCATGGGTGGACACTGGGAACTTTGCATGAAGGTGAGTCTAAAGTCAGGCCTTTCCCTAAGCTAAGTGAGGGTGTAAAACTCTCTCTTCTGTTCTAATCTGTGCTTGCTTTAACTTTGTCAGTCTGCTTGTGCCTAGGAACTCATATTTGCGGTTTGTCTGTTACAAACTGATAATGGAGAAAGGTAACCTAAAAATGAGTCTTTAAATGTCAATACTATTGTTTTTTACAAGTCAACTTTATTGATACATATTAATAAAGCACACAATTCATCCAAAGTGTACAATCAATGGTATTTAGTATAATCACATAGTTGTGCATTCATCACTTCAATCATTAGAGCATTTTCATTATTTCAATAATAATAATAAACAAAAAACAGACAAATGAGAAAATTCTTCACCTCTCAATTTGTTTCCCCTGCTGTACATAGCTATTTCTAGCTATTCCAGCACACATTAAGCAGTTTTACAGAGATATATTTACATATCATACTATCTATCCAAAGTGTACAATCAATGGCTTTTAGTATAATCACAATGTTCTGTATTCATCATCACAAAAAATTTTAGAACCATTTCATTACTCTAAAAAGAAAAACTCCACATCCCTTAGCATGCCATCTCCAGTCCTACATAACCACTAATTTCATCTTTATAAACTGATTTATATTTACACTTTATATAAATGGAATCATACAATATATTACACGATATATTTAGTTCATAATAGCACAATCATACAATATTTGTCCTTTTGAGTCTGGCTTGCTTCACTCAACATAATGTCCTCCAGGTTCATCCATGTTGTCATATGCTTTACAACTTCATTTCTTCTCACAGCTGCATAATATTCCATTGTGTTAATACAACACTGTTTATCCATTCATTCGTTGATGGACACCTAGGTTGTTTCCAACTTGTGGCAATTGTGAATAACGCTGCTATGAACATCGGTGTGCAGATGTCAGGTCGTGTCACTGCTCTCAGTTCTTCTGGGTATATACCCAGTAGTGATATTGCAGGGTCACGTGGCAAGTCTATATTCAACTTCTTTAGGAACTGCCAAACAGTCCTCCACAGTGGCTGTACCATTCTGCATTCCCACCAACAGTGAAGTAGTCCTATCTCTCCACATCCTCTCCAACACTTGTAGTTCTGTCTTTTTAATAGTGGCTATTTGAATAGGTGTGAAATGATATCTCATTGTAGTTTTGATTTGTATTTCCTTAAATAAATGCTAGTGACTTTGAACATTTTTTTCATGTGTTTTTTTTTTGCCATTTGTATTTCTTCTTTGGACAAATGTCTATTCAAGTGTTTTGCCCATTTTTTAATCGGGTCATTTATCTTTTTATTGTTGAGTTGCAACATCTCTTTACATATCAGGGATACTAAGCCCTTATTAGATGTGATTTCCAGGTATTTTCTCCCATTGCGTTGGTTGCCTTTTCACCCTTTTGACAAAGTCCTGTGAGGTGCAAAAGTGTTTGATTTTGAGGAGGTCCCATTTATCTATTTTTCCTTTTGTTGCGCGTGCTTTGGGTGTAAGGTCTGGGAACCACCACTTACCACAATGTCTTTAAGATGTTTCCCTACATTTCTTCTAGTAGTTTTATGGTCCTGGCTTATATATTTAGGTTTTTTGACCCATTTTGAGTTGATTCTTGTATAGGGAGTGAGATAGGGGTCCTCTTTCATTCTTTTGGTTATAGATATCCAGTTATACCAGCAATATTTGTTGAAAAGACTGTTTTGTCCCATTAACATTAACTTGGTAGATTTGTAAAAAAAACAGTTGCTTATTTCCCATTTTGACTGTGACAGACCTCAGATGGGCAGCATTAATTCCAGTATATACTCACTGAGGTCACTGAAATTTCAAGGAAACCTGGTTTTTCTCATGACCTGCTGCTTTTAGGAACCTCAACACTTGAGGTGGGAGGCCTGCCCACTCCCCAGTCCTCAGAAATAACAGGACTCTGGTGGCCGCTTGACTGGAAGAGTGGACGTCCAACCCCGAGGTTCAAGAATTCCACCAGGAAGAAACCTAGTCCATACCTGGAAACATGAGAAAAGTAGGGTTATTAACACCAATGGAAGGACAGGAGACAAAGGTGTCTCAAATTTGCCTTCCCCTGAGCCATGGGGTCAGAAGTTGCCATGTTACAAACAGGAGAATAGAGTAGTTACCATCACAAAGGTGAGGCCAGCCCTGAGATAACCCTAAGCCAAGGCGAAATCAGTTTAGAATTACTATCACAATAGCAGCCATTCACAAGAGTGAGGTTAGACCTGAAGTAACCATAAACAAAGATAAATTAGTCTAAGATTACCATCACAACAGTAAGTCTAGGCTAAATCCACTCATTTATAACAATTTCAGATATTATCCTTCTGCTGATTTATAATAAAGGCATCTATATAATGATCTTAACTCTTAGTTACAGTTTCTAGTAAGTTTTCACTTCAAAACAAATAAGGCACTTTTGTTTATTAACTAAAACAATTTAATTAGTAACAACCTTGCTAAGTTTTTCTGCTTTTCCAGCAGTTGAACCAGTTCCACTTGTGATTTCTTTTGTACATCAAATTAAATTGCAAGATAGTATTGAGGAGCGGCTCTGTTTCACAGTCCTGAAGGGCGTATTGGGAGCAATTTGGTTATTAGCCAATAATTAAAAGGAATGAAATTCTTGTGCAAAACTGCATGGTCACAGTGCATATTAATTAGAAATATCCTTCAAAGAGATTTTTTAAATGTTATTTTACAGTTAAACTCATTTTGTAAGAGAATGAAAATTATAAGTAACATTAGTGAGTTGTGTGTTTGTAGGTCTAACTCTATTTGTGTTTGCTTATTTCTTATCTACTAGGCTGGGGACATAAAAATCAGTGTTTGTCCTGTAATTCCCCAATTTAAACATTTTAACAGCCTTAAAATAAGGGTGGTTAATAATCCTACTACCAAGTTTCAGTAAGTAAAGGAAAATTCCTTGAAAGCTATAGGAAGATCTTTTCTAAATTATGATTAAAACAAATTAAACAATTATAATACATTCCAGAACCTAGGAGTCAGTATACTTTTAAAGTTATTCACAATTTTAGAACTTCATTTAAGAAAAGAGGTTTTAGCCTCCTGTGAAGGAAGGAAAAAAGAACATTCCCTATAATTGTTTCTATTTTATTTAGCTTGGGTGGGTGTAATCTCCTTAGGTTTATTGGATACTAATAAATTAACATTTTATGTATTAAATCTTTAAGATGATGAAAATTAAAAGTTTGTGTTTAATGAAATATAGATCTGTCCTCTCTTAAATGGATAAAGTAAATTTCATTTGTTGCTAAATGTAATAAGTTTATGTTGTTATGGTTAAGTTTGTAAATGTATTGTCTAATCTGAAATACTTAAATGGCTAATTCCAGAGAGCCATTATTAAATACAAACCTAAATTTCATTAATAACAAAAAGTAACTTCATATAGGGAAAACTGTCAGAGGCCACCTTAATCTGCATATTAAAGTGGTGGTAAGGAAAGATAATCTTGATTCCATTGGGAATCTTCAGTTTCCATAAAATAAAGGAGAAAGTAGTTTTTCCTGTACTGCTAAAGTAAAATACCTGTTAATTAATGTAATCATGGTAAATGAAATGTACCAAAGATAGTTAAGTTCACTTTATATGTTATACATTGTATTGGAAGTGTTTAGAAAGTGTTTAAAAATTAAGAGAGAGAGACTTCAGTATTGTCAAACTCTACTGTGCATTCAAACCAGGCCTTCATCACCCTGCATGGTGCCTCTCCACTTGAGTTATTGGCTAGGTTCATCACTGACCCCTAAAACAATAAAGGTATGTACCACATCTCTGGTTATGCTCCTGAAGTGGATGGAGAGTACGTTGCAGTTTCAGACTCCTGCAGCAGCCAGTGATGGTGCGACGTGGCCAAACATACAATGGACATTGCCTCCAGACTGGCTCTGTTTCACAGTCCCGAAGGGCGCTATGCACCAAGCTGGTAAAACACTGGAGTCTATCTTCCTAGCTTCTCTCTAGGATTAACTATGCTGCATCATGCTGGCTGTGTGAAGGACATGCCTAGTGGAGCAATAATTACCAGAGTAATGTGAGTAGAACTTAAACAAACACAATTGGCATTATGTCCTGCTCCCATGGAGAGATAGCATGTATGGTATTGCAAACCTGGAGCTTATATCTATTAACTGCAGCTCAAAGAGGAACTTGGGCATTGATTAGTATTAAGTACTGTACCTATATTCCTGATGAATATAATAATATCTCTTCTATTCTAGATCATATGCAGAAGGATATTGAACAGGGTAAAAGTCTTGGTAAATTCAATTCATTTTCTAAGTAAAGAACATGCCTATAAGATAAAGGAATGGCTCTCCTAAGTACTATCTTTATTTTGCTTGCCATGTGGTTGTCTTGCTGTTGCCTATATTGTCTTTGTGGGTTTACGTCTAGGTTAAATGCCTCTCATACTTCCCTTAGCTGTCCTAGGCATAACCATTGCCGTGGGAACTGGGATTGGCAATTTATACCAAACCCAGTAGGTCTACCAAAATCTCTCCCTAGAGTTAACCAAGAGCATAAAAGAACTCATAGAAGAATGCTGTTTTCCCATCAACTTAGGGAGGATGCAGGCTCTGAAGGCACCTGGCCTTTCTCACTCTCGTGGTCTAGTATGTCATGGCTGGCCCCCTTTTTGGGTCTGCCTAGCACCATCTTCTTTATCCTTTTAGTAAGACCATGTATCTTAAATTCTAAGTTTATTTTTTTCAGAAGCAATGCCTTCCAGAACAAGGTATTAGACATGCGGGGATTTCATCCAGTTCCAACCATGGTGCCAGACCCATCTTCCCTCAACCTCAATAGAATAGCCAGAGAGTTTACACTCTGTCAGGCAGGGCCTACTTGCCCTAACCAGCAGGAAGCAGCTACAGAATAATGACCATTACCCTTCAGCTCCCCCTTAAGAATAAGGGTGTAAACTCTGAGGGGAGAGTTGAGGCAGGTTAGTATAGGGAAAAGGAAGGCTTGGGTCACAGTTGAAGACCCAGCAGAAAGCATGCCTGGCAGACAACACGGCCAGGAGACCACATGGCTGTGAGACCCCCACCCGGAAACCTCCTGAGGGGAAGGCTGCCGGAAAGATCCCATGAGACCCT
The DNA here is from genome assembly GCA_029593785.1 of Cabassous unicinctus. Taxonomy (NCBI): domain Eukaryota; kingdom Metazoa; phylum Chordata; class Mammalia; order Cingulata; family Chlamyphoridae; genus Cabassous; species Cabassous unicinctus. The sequence continues at coordinate 10,801 of JAQZBX010041262.1, forward strand.
GGCCACGAAATCTCATTTGGAACTCTTTCCGGGGTCAAGGGGAAGGCTCAGATACCTTGAAAAAAAAAGCTTCACCACTGGCCCCCTGGCTCCCTGAGAACTAACAGGTGGGGCAACCAATCAGAACAACAAACAGCTGGGACTCCTCCCCAACATTATGAAGGGGATCTGGCAGTTTGGTATTGTTTATGAATTCCAAAACTAGATATTGCATTGTGTTTGTATTAGATTCAGAGGTTTCACTTTTACTTCATTAAATCAAGATAAGGGCTTTTATTTGACCATGTCATTAGGGCGACTCAGTTTGTGTCCACCTGCGCCTCCCCCCCCCTTGTGGGCTATATAAATGGATGCTCAATCAAAGACAGGGAAGTAAAAATACAGAGAAGGAAAACACAGAGAGTTTAGTTTTGGACGCTGGAGCCCCAGTGAGAGAACCAAGCCATTTATCTGATAGTTTGCAGCTGAGGAGACCAGAGCCCTGAACAGCTGAGAAAGCCTGGAAAGAAACGAGTCCCAGGGAGAGAGACAAGCCTTATGCTAGCCTACAGATGAAAATGGAAGAAGCTGGGACCATGGAGCCTTAGGAGGAAGAGGAAGGATGAACCCTCGCAGAGACAAGCAGCCATCTTGCTCCAACACGTGGCAAGACTTTGGTGAGGCAAGTAACTTAGGCTTTATGGCCTTGTGACTGTAAGTTTCTATCTCAAATAAATCCCCTTTATAAATGCCAACAGATTTCTGGTACATTGCATCAGCACCCCTTGGGCTGACTAATACAGAATTTGGTACCAGAAGTCGGGTGGTGCTTTTGCAATTAACAAAATGCTGGAACAGTTTTGTGAATGGATAAGGGGTATTTTTTGGAGGAATTGTGAGATGCTTGATGGAAAAGATCTAGATTGCTTTGAAGAGGCTATTGGTAGAAATATGGACACTAAAGAGACTTTTTATGAGGCCTTAGAAGTAAATGATGAAACTATTATTGGAAACTGGAGGAAAGGCGATCCGTGTTTTAAAGTTGAAGAGAACTTAATAAGATTAACTTCTGATGTTTTATGGAAGGCAGAATTTGCAAATTGCGAGCCTGGGCATTTAGCTGAAGAACTTTCCAAAGTAAACTTGGAGAATGTGGCTTGGCTTCTCCTTGCAGCTTGTAGTAAAATGCTAGATGAGAGATAAGCTGAGAACTGAATTGTTGGGCACACCGAAACTAGAAACTGATTCCGGAAATTCCTAGCCTCTGGAAATCAAGCCCCCAGATGATAGTGCCTCATTTAAGGGCTTAACTATTAACTTGGAACTTGTAAATCAGGATTTAAAATGCAGTTATCTAGGAAAGACTTGTGGAAAGTCTTACTGATAGTTTGGACCCCTACTTCCTGCATGCTAAACCAACAAGTTTTTTGAGAGAGCTGTATGAACAAAACCACTGTCAGCCTGGACTAAAAGGGAACATGTAGGGGAAAGATGGAAGGGAAAATGGCTTTAAGAGGAAAATCATGGAAGCTGAGATCTGTAATTAAGACAGCTCCTTGGGCCAAGAGAAGAATGCCCCCCATGTGTACAGAGAGGGTGAGTGTATTAGTCAGGGTTCTCTCGGGTAACAGAATCAACAGGAGATATCTGTCAGTAACATGAGATTTTATAAGAGTCTCTCACGAAACCGTGGGGGTGCACAAGTCCAGGTTCCACAGGCAGGCTGCAAACCAGGGGCTCCGATGAAAGTCCAATGAAAGGTCCTTGGTGAGTTTCTGGGAGAAGATGGCTGTCCAGAGACGAGCTGGGAAATTCTCTCTCCAAGTTGAAATCACTTCCCCTTTTAAGACATTCAACTGATTGGATAAAAGCGTCATCCATTGCTGTTGCAATCTGCCTGATTGATGCAGATGTAATCAGCCATCCACGCAGTAAACTCACTGGTGATCGAAGTCCATAAATGCTCTTGTATTACAATTAGCCCAGTGCTTGCTGGACCAAACACCTGGACACAATTATCTGGCCGAGTTGACACTTTAGCCTAACTATCACAGTGAGTTTGCCCCAGTAGTTGAAGAGGATGGATGTTCCCACCCACTGTTCAGGGAGAGTTTTTCCACCCTTGGGTACAGAGAGGGTAGAACACATTCCCCAACGGTTAGGGAGTGTAAGGTTGACAGCCCATAGGTCTGAGAGGGGTGGGCCTGTCCACCATGGATTAGGGAAGTCCAGGCCGCCAACTCATTGCTCTGAGATGGTGGGGCTGGTATGCCAAAGATTAGAGAGAATGTTGCCTTCACCTCACTGTACTTGGGGGGTTAAGACGTTACCCCAAAGATTGGGTAAAGTGTGGCCATCACCCCAATGCTCTTGGAGGGTGAGGTCTTGGAGCTCAGTCACCCCCAGGTGTTTGATAAGGGTAGAACCATGAAAATGGCCACTGGGCAAGCCTGTGGAAAGAGTGGGTCCCCATGAGGCCCCAGGGAGAAGAAACCATCATCTTGAGAATGACTTTCAGACTTTGAAATCAAATGAAGTATGCCCTGCAGGTTTTCAGAACTGTTCTAGACCTGTGACTCATGTTTCCCTCCCAATTTCTCCTTATGGTAATGCAAATGATTAACCTTTGTCTGTCCGTCTGTATATTGGAAGGAGATAAATGTTTTGTAAGTTTCAGAGGTCTATAGCCAGATAGGACTTTGCCCCAAGACAAATTGTATTTCTTTAAACTGATTATGATATGATTTTATACTTAGCATTGTTACTGATTTAAGGTGTTTTTTTTTTTTTAATATTGTAATGTCTTTTTGGAATTCAGAGGGTGGAATGTGGCAGTTTGGTATTGTTTATGAATTCCAAAAATAGATATTGGATTGTGTTTGTAAACTGGTCTGTTCCTCTGGGCATATTAGATTGTATTAGATTCAGAGGTTTCACTTTTACTTCATTAAATCAAGATTAGGGCTTTTATTTAACCATGTCATTAGGGCGACTCAGTTTGAGTCCCGTCCCTGTCCCCCTCCCCCTCTTTGTGGGCTATATAAATGGATGCTCAATCAAAGACAGGGAAGTAAATACATAGAGGAGGAGAACACAGAGTTTAGTTTTGGATGCTGGAGCCCCAGGGAGAGAGCCAAGCCATTCACCTGATAGTTTGCAGCTGAAAAGACAAGAGCCCTGAACAGCTGAGAAAGCCCGGAAAGAAACAAGCCCCAGGGAGAGAGAGACAAGTCCTATGCTAGCCTACAGCTGAGAATGGAAGGAGCTGGGACCATGAAGCCTTAGGAAGAAGAGGAAGGATGAACCCTTGCAGAGACCAGCAGCCATCTTGCTCCAACACGTGGCAACAGACTTTGGTGAGAGAAGTAACCTAGGCTTTATGGCCTTGAAACTGTAAGCTTCTACCCCAAATAAATCCCCTTTATAAATGCCAAAAGATTTCTGGTACTTTGCATCAGCACCCCTTGGGATGACTAATACAGGGGAGGAGGAAAGACTTTAAAAAGGTCTGGCCTGGGGTCCCAGGTGCACGACTCACCCTGCAGCATGACCACAGTCCATGTCTAGGACTGTGTACTCTTTTCTTGTTTCTTTATAAAGTCTTTACTCCCTTGCCTACCTTATGGCATGTCCTTAAACTCTTGTATGTGACATAAGCCAAGAACCTAGAAGCCCAGAACCCAGAGCTTTCTGCCAACATGTAGATTTGACTTTTAAAAGATATTATTTAATTACAAAAGTAATATATGCTTATTACAACAAAAACCAAATCATACGAAGACACATTAACAAATAGCTGCCCCTCCCCATCCTCCGAAGTTGTACAGACAATTTAAGCTCCTTTCAGGTAACACAAGCTTATCTTACAAGGCTGAGCCAGCATTTTCTGAGCAGGGGAGTTAATTCCTTTATCAGAATAAGGAAGCAAAATTAAAATGCTGCTTCTCTCCAGAAAACAATGTATATAAAGCAGAGAAATTATTTTATATTCAGAAACTTTTATTTAAAAAAATAAAAGGTTAAGGCTCAGGCAGACAAGGGGCACAGTAGGGGGTGGGGGGGGTGGGGGAGGTGGAAGTGGTTAGTGGTTGGTCAATGAAGCTCATGCCCCCACCAGATGGAGGTTTAGAGGAAACAATTCTTATTAAAGCAGTGGTAGAACAGGGTGGAAGATGAGGGAAAGACAGTGATTATATATATTTATAAAGACTTATGGTTTACAAAATCCTTTTACATGGATTACCTTGAACTTCAAATTTACCTCCTAAAGACATACAGCAAAAATATTCTTATCCTGCTTTTACAGATTAAGAAACTTCTGGACAGTAACTTGTCCAGGTCTAGTCTTCCAAACTTGTAACCTGGGCACCATCCACTTTGCCTGACCCCTTGCTTCACAAGGCACAGGGGAGCTGATGCTAAGGTGGGGAAGAGCCAAGCAGTGGAAGCTAGGTGACCATAAAACAGACACTGCTAATGGGTCTGTGGCTGAGAGCCCATCAATACCCTAAGGGAAACGTTCTCTCATCAAGTGCAAAGTGACTCATCACAGAAAGCATTTGCCCAGTGCATTTCTTGCAAAAAAAAAAAAAGTATGCTCATCAAAACTTTAGCGGAGGTGTAGCTCAGTGGTTGAGCACCTGCTTTGCATGCATGAGGTCCTGGGTTCAATCCCTGGTACCTCCTAAAAAACACAACAAAACCAATCCAATGAAAACTAATGTATGATAAACCATTTCTAAGCTCAAAACAATAGTTTATTTATGAGGAGCAGATGTAGCTCAAGTGGTTGAGCACCTGCTTCTCAAGTACGAGATCCTGGGTTCAATCCCTGGTACCTCCTAAAAAAAACAAAAACCCTCTTCTTTCTAAAAGAGTGGCGGGGGTGGGGGAGCCAGGATGAAAAAACTCAGTCCGCGCCATCATGCCTTACTTTGCAGAACAGGGAGCTTCTAAGCAAAGCTGGACGTGGATACACGTTATTCAAATGAATTTCTATTAAATGGATTATTACATTAATGAATTTCCGGTGCACAAGTAAACCACAACCATGTAGGCTTGAAACTTTAGCTCCTCTGCAGTCCCCCACTTTTTTCCTTGTTACCTTTATTAGTCAGCCAAAGGAGTGTTGACGCGAAGTACCAGAAATCAGTTGGCTTTTATAACAGGGTAAACGCTTACAGTTACAAGGCACTAAAGAGTCCAACTCGAGACTGCTTTCTGACCAAAGTCAGCTGCCACGTGTTGAAGTAAGATGGAGGGTGAGCTCTGCCTGGTCTCTACCTGCTTCTTCCTCTTAAAGCTCCCTTGGCCCAGCTTCTTCCCATCTCAGCTGTAGGGCTATCTCTCAGGGCTTCCTACATCAGTCTGCCCCAGGGCTCCTTTCTTTCCAGGCCTTATCAGTCGCTCAGCTGCTAACCATCAGGCAGATGGCTCATCTGTCCAGGGGCGCCAGGATCTAAAAGGACAGATCTATCTCCTCTTCCGCGTGTCTTCTTGAGTATCTGTTTATATCAGCCCACCAAGGGGACAGGGACTCAACCCTGAGTCACGCCCTACTGACATGGTCGAATCAAAGGTCCTAAATTGATTTAAGCAAACTTAGAACCTTTGAATTTAATACAATCAAAAGATATCGCACCCAGAGGAACAGTTTATAAACATAATTTGTCTTTTGAGAATTTATAAATTATCTCAAACTGCCACACCCTGACTTCCACATCTCTCTTTAGGGGCCCGTAACTGTCCACTGGTTTCCTGGGGCTACAATCTCACTTCACCACCCAGCTAGGTCCCCCAGAGTTGGGCTGCAATACCACATTTCACCGGCAGATGCCGCAGCCCCAATACGAGAAAGAACCAACTTTCAAAATTACTAACAACCCAAGGAGCAACCATTTCTCGAGCGCCTACTGTATACTTGCCCTTCAAGTCAGCTCTGCACAAACTGGCTCATCTGGGAGATACGTTGCCGTTAAGATTAAATTAGCTACATCGCATAAAGAGCTTTAACAATGACCCGACCGTAGCGTTAAATTAGTACCTTGGAATTCGGGTGTCTGGAGCCGGGACTCCTGACGCTCTACAACGTCCTGGGCAGGGAAGCCCTGCTCCGGGGCTCCCGTTCCATGAGTTGGGAACGTTGCCTTCTTTCCTGTCCCCTGCCACCAAGCTGCAATGCCCCCCAGCTGGAATCTGGTGGTGAGTCCACGGGCTTCTCTCCGGCAAAGCGGCGGCAGAGGGCGGGGGAAGGATGGGAGGCTGTCAGGGCTGGAGTGACCCAGGACGGCGCTGCCACACTCCCGGTTTACTGCGTGAGCTGCCAGAGACTGGCAGCCCGCGAGGTGGCACGGGGTGGGCGCAAGAGGCCGCGCTCCCACGGTCTGAACTCTACTAGAGTCTTCTCCTTTGCCCTCCGGGCCTGCGCCCCACCTCTCACCTACCCCGGAAGCCGAGGCGGCGCCTCCCGGCTCGGGGTGCGTTTCCCGCGCAGGGAACTGACGCGACGCGCGCGCGGGCCTGGCTCTCCCGCCGCTGGCCGGGGCCGGGCTGCTCGGCTGCACCTGGGGCCCGCGGCTCCGCGCCGCCCACGAGCTGCACCTGCCCGAGCCCGCAAAGACGCGTGTCTTGGACGTGCGAGGCGCCGGGGGGGGGCGACCTTGGCGACCAGTGTGCCCTAGGTGCCTGCGCGGCCTCGGCGGGCGCCCACTCCCGCGCGCTCTGCCCCGCACGTGGCGCCGGAGCTCCAGTCGCAGGCGCACGCGCGCAGGGAGGCTCCACGTGCCAGCGCCCCCCGCGCTTGGCGGCTCGGCCCAGCCCCACGGCAGCCCCACGTGCGCAAAGCCCCTCTTGGCGGCAGGGGTGGCCCCACGCACACACGTGCGGGAACGCCGCCATCGCCCGGAGCCCCGCGCAGCTGCGCCCCGCCCCCCGCCCCGGGCTCCCGGGCTCCTGGCTTTGGGCACCACGAGGCGGCGCGCCGACTGCCCTGGGCGGCCGAGGGGCGGGGCGCCGCCCGCATTGTTCCTCCGGGAGCCGCGGGCCCTCCCCTTCTCCCAGCCCCGGGCGGGGTGCAGGGCTGCCCGAGCCGCGGAACGTGGGCTCGCGCCCCGCCTTTGTCTCCCTGGCGCGAGCCGCCGCAGCCCCGCGCCCGCCGCGCGCTGCCAGGGCCGCTTTGTGCTGCGGCGCGGGGGACGGGGACGCGGGGCGCGCAGCCGGCGTGCGCTGCCTCAGCATGGACGTGACGGTCTCGGAGCTCATGGAGCTCTTCCTGCAGAGCCCGCTGGTGACCTGGGTGAGTGCGCCGGGCTCCCCCGCCTCTTTGTTGGTGCACCGGCTCCTCGTCTGCCGGGCAGGGTCGCCGCAGACCCGACTCCGCCGGGGCCCCGGGCAGTCCCCGGGGCGCAGGGGACGCGACCAGTGGCTCCCGGCCGGGGTCGGGGTCCTTGCCCCGGAGGCCAGGGGCATTTTCAACTCCGGAGCCGGCAGCCCCGCCGCGCGCCCGGCCGGGCCAGGGGCCAACGGGTTACACCTGTTCCTGCCGGGGCGCCCAGTGGTCACCTCGCCCAGCCCTGATCCCCAAGCCCTGGCCACTCCCGAAAGGGACCCCACTCCCTGGAAATATTCTCGTGTAGTTTCCGAATCCTTGAGACCAGTAACGGGTGGGAATTGAGGAGCGCCCAGTGGAAACGTGAACAGACTGGTGGGGCACAGTGATTCCCATTGGATTTGAGACGTGAGAAATATGTTGAAAAGCCCCTTTTATTCTATTCCTTTCTGGAACGCTGGAGAAGAGTGGCGAGGAAGTTTTCCTTCTGTCCAGCGTCTCTTGCCTGGTGGGGGAAGGGGAGAGAGGCCCCCGGGGAAAAGGAGTCTGACACCTGCGGAAGGATGGGCTGGGCATGGATGACCCCCGTCGGCTCCCAGGGGCTCGGCCCGCCTTTGCCCGGCAGAGCCTAGACCGCCTGGCCTGGTGGAGGTGACGTTTGCCTTTCTCTCCGCGCCCCTCCCCGCAGGTGAAAACTTTCGGCCCGTTCGGCAGCGGCAACCAGGACAACCTGACCATGTATATGGATTTAGTGGACGGCATCTTTTTGAACCAAATCATGTTGCAAATGTAAGTTACCTTCCTCAGAGAGGAAGAAAAGAATAATGCTCTAGAAAGTCAATTTAAGGTTGTAGAAACGGGAGGGACCCTTTGCTGGTGGGGCCACTGGTATTTCAGTATTAAGGTGCCTTTCACCATCCACGTGCTTGACGAACTTCAGGACACGGGCTTGGTAGCTTGTTTGATGAAGGAAACTTGGAATCAAATGACTGTCATTCACATGGTGTAGATAATACAATTGATTTCCACAAGGGTACTTCCTTGTGGTTTGAGGGATGAAATGAAAAAAAAAAAGGGGGGAAAAAAACCCTCTCTTTTTTGGGGCATGAAACTATAACAGCATGTCTGGTTACAGGAAGTGCAGGGGTGGGCTGGGAGTATCTGCCAGTGACTGTAAAGTTTCGTTCTAGGGTAGGATGCCTGTGTTTCTGATCTTTGAGTTCATCTTCCTTTTTCAGTTGCCCTCTAGCAAAGAACAATTAGTTAAGCACCTTTGCACGAACTGGATTTAAGTGACCATGTTAGGAGAAGGACAGGGAGTCAGATGCTGTGGAACTGTTTGTTTTGAAGCATGTGGCTTGACCAGGGACTGGGTAAAGTCACACTTGCTAGCCTGTACCTCTGACCACATCCTTTCCTGTTGCTGAATTCTGAGGGGCCTGCCTGTCTGAGGGCCAGCCTGTCACATGTAGAGGTTGGGCTCCTCCCCCTGCTTTCTGGTTTTAACCCAGAAACTGCAGGAACACATGGAACTGGGTGCCGTAGGATTCGCTGGCTCTTGAAGCAAGACAAAACAGCCTAATGTCCTCTCTGGATCAGCCCCTTCTGCTCACCTAAGCAAGTTGTCATACTCAGCCTGAACCCATCAGCTTCCTTCATGGCCCACAAAGGAGGACGAGCCGTTTGCTTTGGCATCTCCAGAAAGTATTTTAAATAGAGCTTACCTTAAATGTCTGTTTTTAAAAAATTCCAAGAACATTGCTCCTTTTGTTTTTAGCGAGTCATTTGGTGTCATGCTGTAGGAGAGAGACTTCAGTCTTAGGTTAAAAAAAAAAACCAACAAAACACTACCAGCCAGTGTTTGATTAGATTCTAAAAAGACTAACTCGTTGTCAGCTTCGGCAGCCTTCTCGGAGAGCAGGGATGAAAACGAATTTTCCTGGGTTTGTCTTGTGACATGTTTGAGCCCTAGCAACTTTCGCCCCGTTCTCTTAGACCCTGAAATAATCGAATTCCGTTGGTGCAGTGACCAGTGAAACTTCAACCTGTCCTTACCCGAGCCCAAGACTGTTTAATTAAAAGAGCCAGCAGTAAACCTAGCCTTTTCATTCAGCTTTTACACCCAGGCTGGGGAGAACAAAAGCTTGGGGACTGCTTCCCTTTCTTCTCTGACCTTTGGAATTCCTGACGCGTTTACCACTTGCTTGTAAATCAGGAAAGCCTGTCAGAATGGGTCTTTGAGAATTGCGAGCTCATCACTTATTCACATTTGGCTGAAGCAGTGCTTCTGGGTCCCCCTGACAGGGGACAGACATATGGAAGGGAATGGGGAAGCCAGAGGGGTGGGTTTCCAAATTGAGGAAAGAGCAGAGAAAAGGGCAAGGTAGGCACTGCGTCCCCAGGAACACACAGTTCACTGAGTGGGAGATCCAGAGACCCCAGGCTCTGGGTGATAGGAACCAAAACCTTGTTTGCCTCTGGAAGTGGTTGGTGCTTGCTTGGAAAGAGGGCACAAGGGAAAATTGGGGTAGGTTTCACTTTTTAGAACTCATCAAGCGGGTATTTCACTCAATGTGAAAATTACCTCACTTTAAAAAAAAAAATGGAGAACTCCAGCCTAGTGTGAGACAGCCTGGGTAGACAGCTTGGGTCTTCTCCACACTGAAGTGTGATGCTGGGCAGGCCACTCGTCGCCCCACTTTCCCCGTCTGTAGAATGGGAGTAAAGTACCTCTCTTAAGGGATGGTTGGATGCAGATGAAATGAGGTGATGTGTTAGCATTTAGCTCAGGTGTGAGTATCAGTTAGTTACTTCCATGCCGTCTTAACCCAGAAAGGATTCAGCACCCACCCCGAAAAAGGCTTTTCTTTTTCAGCCTACTTTCCCCCCCACGATTTTGCCCCTTAGACTATCACATGATTCTCAGCCTTAGTCCTCTCCCGACGAGCTCTGCGGCAAAACTGGACTCTGGGACCCGAGTCTCAGGCCGGCATCTAACACTGGTCTAACACTGTGTCTCTTTTTTCACTTCTGCCAAATGCAGATGTCAGGCTGACTAGTAGGTAAATGAGAAAGCTATTCTGCCTCATCTCCCATGCTAGTAACTCCTTTTGGGTGCTGTTTTGTTTTGTTTTTGAGGTACCAGGGCTGGGGATTGAACCCAGACCTCATAACCTCATATGTGGGAAGCTGGCACTCAACCACTTGAGCCACAGCGGCTTCCCTGAGTTGGTTTTTTTCGTTTGTTTGCTTGTTGTGTTGTTTTTAGGAGGCACCGGGGACCGAACCTGGGACCTCCCACGTGGGAAGCAGGCTCTCAACCACTTGCGCCACATCCGCTCCCCCTATTTAGTTATTTTGATAAGTCCTCCCCAGGTTTGTAGGACCTGGGGAAGTTGTAGAGAGCACTCTTGCTAACTGAGTTGCTGAGCTCAGGTAGGAGGTATGTTACCTGACACTTCAGAGCCATATGGAGGCTGGGGGTGGAGTGTCACGTGGCTGAGCCTGGGCATTGTCTCTGGCAACTGAAGAAGGCTGCGCCATCACCTCTTGGCCCTGGCTTCCTGGTGACATCAGCGCTTGGGAGCAGGGAAGCCCTGTGGTCTCAGCTTTCAGGTGGGAAGCCCAGGTCTAAGACTTCCTGAATAAACGTGAGGCACTGATTGGCATGGAGGGAGACGCATGGGAAAACTGCTCAACAGCCCCTCTGTAAATACAGTTTCTCTGAGTATGTAGTGGTATGGTACCCACAAGAAAACAAGGTCTCTGAAAAACTGGACATAATTCTCACACTCCTAGGAAAATTGCTAGCATCAAACAGACAAGTCCTTGGGCAAATTACTTAAACTCCCTAAACCTCAGTTTCCTAGTCTGTAATATGGGAATGCTATTTTATAGATTTGGGAAGGATTAAGTCAGATTATGCATATAGACCATGCCCAACAAGTGTCAGTCATTATTGTTATTTGACCCTTGGGAGAAACTTTGATGAAAAATGAGACCTGGAGCTGGGTTTGTGGGTGGGTGCACGGCATGTGTGTGCACGCGCCTGTGTCCATCAGTCCTTGTGAGAGCGGTTGCCTTCCGATTCCATTCGCCGGCTTGTCGGTGCAGTTGGGAACTCAGACCTGAGGCTGAGAGAGTGCCCTCGTGAGGCCTGTGGTAAATTCATCACTCTCTGACTCCTTTCTGATCCCTGGTGCTAGCTGCAGAGTTCAGGAAAACGTATTAATTATAGAGCTTGCAAACACCCTCAGGCCAATGTGGAGAGTTTCTTAAGCTGCTTTTTTTTTTTTTTAAACT
>JAQZBX010041263.1:0-22405 GCA_029593785.1 Cabassous unicinctus
TACCTATATATGTAATATTATGCATATTCATACTATACATGAGATTTCACTATGTTATGCAGTCCCTTGTTACGTTTTTTAACTTTCCTTCCAGTAATATAAATGTCCTCAGGCTTTCCATTTCAACCAAGGTCATATCCATATAATAGCTCTGCTAGTCACAAACAACATGATGTGCTCTCACAATTTCATTCATTTCAAAAGATTTATAAACAAACTTTTAATCAGCTCTGCACGATTAAACATCAGCTTTCCATTCTCTATCTTCATTGTATTTTCTGGTGACCTATATTCTAATTATTAATTCCATGAGTTTACTTAATATATTTAATCCATAATAGCACAATCATACAGTATTTGTCCTTTTGTGTCTGGCTTGCTTCACTCAACATAATGATCTCCACTTTTATCCATGTTGTTATATGCTTCACGACTTCATTTCTTCTTACCAAAGCATAATATTCCATCATGTGTATGAACCCCTATTTTTTTTATCCATTAATCAGTTGCTGGACACCTGGGTTGTTTCCAACTTTTGGCTATCATGAATAACAACGCTATGAATATCGGTGTGCAGATGTCTATTCGTGTCACTGATCTTAGTTCTTTTGGGTATTCTAGCAATGGAATTACTGGGTCCCATGGCAAGTCTATATTCAACTTCCTTAGGAACTGCCTAACAGTCCTCCACAATGGCTATACCATTCTACATTCCCACCAACAACGAATAAGCATTCCTATCTCTCCACATCCTCTCTAACATTTACAGTTTTCTGACTTATTAATAGTGACCAGCTAACAGGTGTGAAATATCGCACTGTAGTTTTCATTTGCATTCCTCTAATCGCTAGTGATGTTGAAATTTTTTTCATGGATCTTTGCCATTTATATTTCTTCTTTGGAAAATTGTCTTTTCAAGGTTTTGGCACATTTTTTAATCGGGGAGTTTGTAATTTTATTGTTGATTTGTATGGTCTATTTATATATCATGGATATTAAACTCTTGTCAGATATGTGATTGCAAAATAATTTCTCCTGCTGAGTTGAATGCTTTTTCACCCTTTTGACACAGTCCTTTGAGGTGCAAAAGAGTTCAATTTTGAGGAGGTGCCATTTATCTATTTTTCTTTTTGTTGCACATACTATGGGTGTGAGGTTTAAGAAACCACCACCTAGCACAAGATATTGAAGATTTTTTCCTACATTTCCCTCTTGGAGTTTTCTGTTTGTCCTTCTTATATTTAGGATTTTGATCCATTTTGAGTTAATTTTTGTACAAGGTGTGAGATACAGGTCTTTATTTCTTTGGATATGGCTAGCCAGTTCTCCTAGGACTGTTTGCTGAATTGATTGTTATTGCCCTGTTGCGAGGGCTTGCTAGCCACGTAAAAATTATATTGACTGTAGATGTGAGGGTCTATTTCTCAGTTCTTGATTTGGTCCCATTGGTCAATATGTATGTTTTTATTCAAGTACCATGCAGTTTTTACCACCAGTGTAGCTAATTAATATGAGTTAATGTCTGGAAGTGAGAGTCCTCTAACTTTGTTCTTCTTAAAGACATTTTTAGCTATTTGGGGCCTCTTAACCTTCAAAATAAATTTGATAATTGGCTGATCTATTTCTGCAAAAAGGCTGTTGGATTTTTATTGGGATTGCATTGAATTTGTAAATCAGTTTGGGTAGAATTGACAACTTAACAATATTTAGTCTGCTAATCCATGAACACAGAATGTACTTCCATTTATTTGTCTTCTTTGGTTTCTTTTAGCAAAGTTGTATAATTTTCTGAAAATAGGTCATCAAAGTCCTTGGTTAAGCTTATTCTGAAACATTTTTTAGTCACTCTTATAAATGGATTCATTTTTCTGATTACCTTCTGAGTTTATACATCAGTATTGTATAGAAACACTATAATTTTATACCCTGCCACTTTGCTGAACTTGTTTGTTAATTCTAGTAGCATTACAGTGGATTTTTCAGAATTTTCTAAATATAGGATCATATCATCAACAAAGAGTGAAAGTTTTACTTCTTTCTTTCTTATTTGGGTGCCTTTTATTTTTTATCAAGCATAATTGCTATACTTAGAAATTCTAGCACAATATTGAATAATAATAGTGAGAGGGGTCATCTTTGTCTTTTTCCTGATCTCAGTAGGAAAGCTTTCATTCTTTCACCATTGAGTACAATGCTAGCTGTAGGTTTTTCATATGTGCACATTACAATATTGAGAAAGCTTCTTCTATTCCCATCATTTGGAATGTTTTTATCAAGAATTGTGCAGTAATTTGTCAAATTCCTGTTCTGCATCAATCAGGAGGATCATGTGAATTTTCTTCCTCTTCAATTTTCCCATGTGGTTTATTACACAAATTGATTTTATTGTGTTGAACACCCCTTGCAATACCATTGAAATAACTAGTATAAAACCCAATTGATCATGGCGTATAATTCTTTTAAGGTGTTTTTGGATTTGGATTAAAAGTAGTTTGTGAAGTATTTTTGCATATATATTCATTGAAGATATTAGTCTGTAATTTTCTTTTTTCACAGTATTTTTATTTAGTTTTGGTAATAGGGTGATGTCAGATTCCAAGAATGAGTTTGGTAATGACCTTTTTAAAATTATTTATTTAACATTTAAAAAAAATTTTTTTAAAGACACTTAGATTACATTAATGTTGCACAAAAAAATATGGGCATTCCCACGTATACCATTCCCCACACCTCCCACACCCTCCCACATAGAAACATCATTCATTAGTGTAGTTCCTGTTTTTTCAGTGCATCTTGTCTTGGCTCTCCCTTGTGTCACTCTCCTGGTACATCATCATCTTGCTGTGCAGCTTGCGGGTCCTGGCGGCACACCTACACATGGAGCCTGACAGCGCACCCACTAGCAGGACCTGGTGGCACACCCACGCAAGGGGCCTGGTGGCACACATGCGCAAGGGCCTGATGGCTCACCCACTTGAGGGTGCAGCAGCACATGGCGCCTGGTGGCCCACTTGTCCACTATATTTTTCTTTTTTTAATTTTTACCAGGAGGTCTTAGGAATTGAACCCAGGTTCCTCCACATGGGAGACAGATGTCCAACCATTTGAGCCCCATCTATCCCCCTGCTATATCTCTTAAGATTGACCAAAGATACCTAGAGTTAGAGTCATTTCCCATACAAGATGGTCATATAATAAATCAGGATTAGTTTATCAACAGCATTCTAAAAAACAGACCAAGGGAGAAAAACTAGGTCTGGGGACACATGCATGGTTATTAATATAGCAAATGTTTCACCTACTCTGATTATAACAAAATCAGGTCAGTGAGTATATTCACACTTATTTTTTTTTCCACATCTGTTCTTTGATATTTGGTTCAACTTATTTGAAATGTTTAAAATTGATGAGTTTTACTTAGCAGATCTGGGCCAGGGACTTACTTAATGGGGTGAAGATTTTGTCCCAGGAGTTAGGATACTGAAATCCTTAAAAGCTGTTTTTGCCCATGCAATTTCCAGACTGAACAGCAGATGGTGCCCTTCAATGCACCTTTACTAGTAGAGGAAATCTTTGTTTTCCTGTGTTTTGGTTGGCCAGTGTCAATATTCAAACTGGACTCTGATGACCAAACTTACAGAAGAAAAGCCCCATAACTTCCCCTCCTTTTTTCCCTTGTAATAGCTGACAGGGAGGAAGATGTCTGTTCCCCTCTCATTTACTTGCAGTGATCCAGGGGTTTCACCTAAGCTTGGGGGTGTGAGAAGGGAGCCTTTCCTGGCCACTGTGGAGGTTTCATAACTCATGTTTTTTTTGTTGTTGTTTTATTTTCAGGTTCTTTGTCTCTCTGTCTCTCACCCTCCTGGGAGTTGAGTAGCACTGACTTAGTCTGCTCACCCCCAAAGCAGGTCCTACAGACAGGTTTTGGCTCTTTCTCCATTGTTTTTATAAGAGAGTTGAGCTATACCTGCCTAGTCTGACACCATATTGCCACAATTCTTTCTTTAAGAATTTTTAGGGCACAAGTATTCGAAGTTCAAGGAATCAAGTAGAAGTTCATGACGGCCTACTTTCTTGTACTCTCCAGTCTTTTATTGACACAATAGGAAATACATTAGCACAGACATAGCATACGTACATGAGCACATCCATTTAATAAAATGATGCTATTTCTATTATGAGATAGCTTTATTTTATACTCTAATAATTATATAGATCACATGACATTTCAGGGAGTATAATATACAAAGACATTAAAAAGAAAAGCAATCTACAGACAATATATTTTTTGAATATAGAGACAGAAATTCTAATAACATATTTATCAAAGAACATCTAACAATAGATAAAAATGATAATACTTCGTGTTAAGGTGGGGTTATTCACATGAATGCATCATTGGTTCAACACTAGAAAACAAATCAATGTAATTCACTGCATGAACAAACAAACAAACAAAAGTGATCATTTAAACAGACATAGAGAAGTAATTTGATAAATTTCAATGCCCATTCCTGAGAAAAATTCTGAAAAATCTAGCAATAGATTGAAAATTGCTCAACATGATGAAAGAAGGGTATCTAACAATAACCTACAGCTAATACCACACTTCCATTGAAAAAAGGAATACTTTCCCACTCAGACTAGGAAAAGACAAGGAGGCAAATACACTGCACTTCAATTTAACATTATACTGGGAATTTTTGCAAGAGCAATAAGTATAGGAAAAAAAAGTAATATGTATCCTTAGTGGAAAATAAAACTGTCTTTTTTATAGCCAATATTATTGTCAATGTAGAACATCCAATGATATGTACAAAAATGTTTTTAGAACTAATAAATTAGTTTAGGAAGTGGCTTAATGCAATATCACTACAAAAATTAACATATATCTTTATACTCACAAGAAAAATTAGAAATTAAAATGGTATAAAATTGCCATTTTCAATAACTTAAAAAAGAAAACTTGAAATATGTAGGTATAAATCTGGCAAAAATGAGCAAGACCTGTACATTCAAAACTGCACAACATTGCTGGGAAAAATTAAGCAGATCTAAATAAATGGAGATATATCTCATGTTCATGGGTAAGAAGAATTAATATTTTTCAGATGTCAGTTCTCCTGAAATATCTATAGATTAAATGATATCTCAATCAAAAGTTCCTGAAGTCTTTCTTTGTTTTTTTTTTTGTTTGTTTGTTTGTTTGTTTGTTCTTTTGGTAGAAATTCACAAGGTGGTTCTTCAATTCCTATGGAAAATCTCAGGACGTATAACAGGCAAAACAACTTTTGAAAAGGACAAAAAGATGGAAATTTAATATTTATATCAACTATAGTAATCTAAAAGTATGGATTGTCTCAAAGTAGACAGACGAATGGAACAGAATAAGGCCTAGAAATCTGAGACACTTATAGAAATAATGGATTTTTTAACAAACATTCAAAGGCAAATCAGGGAAGAAAGGATAGCATTTTCAAGTTGTTCTGATGTTGTGTTTCTTGTAAGAGAAGTGTGTCTGGAATTCTTACAATTCTTTTTTTTAATTCTTTTTTTTTTTAAGTTTTAAAGACTCTTTAGATTATATAAATGCTCTATAAAAACATAGGAGATTTCCACATGCCTGACACCCCCCTAACCACACTTTCCCACATTAACAACATCTTTCATTAGTGTGGTGCATTTTTTCAAATGATGTAAACATATTGAAGCATTGCTACTAAGCTTACTATTCTGTAAATTCCTCTAGTAGACCAGGAGCTACATTAGATAGATAGCAGAAAGCACATTCCCTTCATATTCAAACACTAGTAATAATGTTTCTCTATTTGATTTCGTTGACTTTTTCTTTTTGCTCATGATGAAGAGGTCCCTGATAGGGAACTGAGATGAATAATATTTTAGAAATGGTTCCCAAAATAATATCCATAACCAATTCCTTTTACTCAGTTTAAGTATGCTCTTTTATAACAATACAATTCAAATACTTCAGATATTTAAGTTACCCTGTACAGGCTTATATGTTGCAAACCAAATACATCACTAGAATTTTTTTTTCTGTATTCCAAAATGAAACACATTTAACACCTCCAAACCCATTACACTTGATTTCTCAGATAATATCCCCAGAAATAAAACCCTTATTTTAAGAGAATCTCTTTGCAATATCCAAGACTGCTAAAGACCTCTTAAATTATTTGTTTTGGTGAAAGTAAGAGAAATTTGTCATTGGAGAATCAAAGTCCATTTTTTGAACTGATTGATTTATCTTGTTCCAAATTTGTGTTCTTGCTCTATATTATATACATTAAAATAATAAAAAAAAAGTGTTATTTGAGATGCAGTTCCTTCAACTATTTATTCTAAATGATTTAGGTCGAGAAATTTATTTTTAACATAACTATTATTTTCTGAATACCATTCTCTAGAGAAAATTTTTTTCCTTTCTTCTTTTGTTTGGTAACTTGATTAGATTCCCTTGTGTATTCATAGAGCAAAAAGATATTACTGACACTTTATTAGAATCATGGGATATGTTAAATTTCTGTTAAGTTTTTCTAGCTTCTGATATTTGGTATCTGATATAAGAACCCAAGGTAAAGATTAAGAAAACTTTAAGAAAATTTAACCACTTAGAAGGAATGATAGATTCATTGGGATTCATATTTTCTGGATGCTGATATATGAAATGAGTGGGAATTGAAGTGAAAGTGAGAAATCATTTGAAAAATAAATAATTGTCACAATTCAACTTTTACTTGAATCTTTCTGAAGAAGGCATTGGTATATAACACTCTTTTAATAATTCAATAATGTCCTGAAATGATTATAATCACCTGTAACTTACTTAGCCCATATTGCCTATCAAATACCATGGTAGAAAAACCAATCCCAACACACCCTGTGTAAGGTAAGTCAATTTTTTATTTTAACTTCTCTTTTCTGAATCTGAAGTTAGAACAATACTTTGTGAGTCTATATCAGGGAATTATATTTACCCTTAAAGTGTCCTATTAACCGATTCCTTTTGATGGTGAAATAAATATTCTTGTATTCTTTTAGATAAGAATGTATAAAATGTAATAGTATGTATATTTTAATATAAAAATGACTCTCTATTTCATTCTCTTTATACATCTCTAAAATCATGGAGGGAATTTAAAGAGCACCTATTCTTTAGATTTTAAGGATATCTAATTCCAAGCCTCTCCTGGGCACTTGTGGTTAGCAAAAATTATTTCCAAAAGCTCCCTATCAAATCACAAGTAGTGGAAAATTTGGATTTCTAGAGTTACAAGGGCAGATGTACATGTTTAAAATAAATGCTTGTGATTACTTAATGAAATGTGTTTTCTTAGTGACAGCAATCCAAGTTTCATTTGCGGAAAATACTATAAAATCATAACTGCTTATCCTGCTTTCAACAAACCTGTTAATGCTTAGTTGAAGGATAAAACCAATTAGTGTGTTTAGGAAAAATAGGAAAATTATGATTAATAGAACGCAAGGATGAAATAATAAAGAAGCAATGTCTTTTCTAATTATGTTTAGTTCAATACGTCATAAAAATTCCATAGGTAATGCATAACAGAATGTCAATGCATATTTTATTACAATAAGAGAAAAATGATTAATGGAAAAAACTCAAATTATAACCAAAATAGAAATGTTGATGTGTTGAAATGCAAGAATTAAAATGTTATTTATCAACATACATATAAATTATGAATGGTAGGAAACAATCTAATATATTCAAGAATCTTAAAAATCTTATGGGCCAAAAAAACTATTAATATTAATTTATATAAAAAATAAAAAAGATTTATTTGAATAATATCAATTGAATAGAAAAGGACAAATCAATTATGTGACACTTTATTTTATTCTCTTATAGCTTATATGAAAGGAAGAAGGGAAAAATAAAACAAAATAAATTCTTTTGAATATTGCCTGAAAATTCTGAAAATTGGATAAGACAAACAAGCCTTGCTCATGTTCAAAGGAAATAAGTGACAAAATAATTATAATTACTAACTATGGCATGATTTTACAGCACTATTGAGTGGCAAGAACTTCAACTAGTGCTTAAATTTTTATTTTCAAACTAAAAGTTACAGTTTGTTATCATAATTTGCACAGTTATACAGAAAATAATATGAGACCATTACAAATGGAATGAGCTGAAAAGGAAGGTAAACCATAGGTATAAATTTTAGTTTATCTGCTTGTATGTTTTATCTCCTAAGTCATGCAGATTTGAGTTGTTGTTAATAATATACTGGGACATTTTCCAATTAATGAATCTAAAGGCTACTGGTAAAGGAAATGGTGAATGGAAAAACAGATGGAGTTGGCAAGAATAAGCAAACAGATGTAGCTAGAAAAATCAAAGCAAAGTGATAGCAAAAAAAGTAATAAAGGAGATACAAAATGGAACTTGGTGATGAATATGTAGTATCAAAATTACTTTAGAAATTAGTTAAATTAAGAAATCAAAAATTATGAAACATTTAAATATTCTCTTGGGTATCTATGTGGAACATGGCCATAGATCAACTGCTGAGCTAAATTTCAAAAGACTGATACACTCTCTGTTAGTTGGCAAATAGGGAAGAAGATGTAAACATTCTTATAAAGAAAACCGATGAATTGGAGAATGTTCATTTTGATGAACTCCAAGTCCACTAGTGAAAACATTTTGCGTGAATGTATGTTTAAATATGGGGCTTTATGTGGTTCAGAATGAAAATAAAATGCTTCTAAGATGTATTATTAGTTTTTATTTTCTTTACATTTCATAGAACAAGAGAGAAATGAAGAACCAGTCAAGGGAGATAGAGTTTATTCTGCTTGGACTGACAGAAGACGCTCAGCTACAAATTGCAATATTTCTCTTTCTCTTTCTCAACTACATGTTAAGCCTAATGGGGAACTTCATCATCATCATCATCCTCACTCTGCTGGCTCCCGGCCTCAAGACTCCAATGTATTTCTTCCTCCAAAATATCTCCTTCTTGGAAATTTCATTCACAACAGTCTGCATTCTTCCATTCTTGATAACCATTCTGACTGGAGACAAAACCATTTCCTATAATGATTGTGTTGCTCAATTATTCTTTTTTCTTTTATTAGAAGTTACAGAATTTTACTTCCTGGCTGCCATGTTATGGCAACATGCTATGTTGCCATCTGCAAACCGCAGCATTACCTGATCATTATGCACAGCAAAGTGTGCTACTAATTAGTCCTCAGCTCCTGGGTAACTGGATTCCTAATCATTTTCCCTCCTTTGGTTTTGGGGCTGAAACTGGATTTCTGTGCTTCCAAAACTATTGATCACTTCCTATGTGACTCTTCTCCTATCCTGCAGATCTCTTGAAAAGATACTAGCCTCATTGAGTTGATGTCTTTTGTCTCAGCCGTGGTAACACTTGAGATCACATTGCTGTTGGGGTCCTCTCTTATGCCTGCATCCTCAACACCATTCTAAAATTCTGTTCTGCTCAAAAAGGAGCAAAGGCTTTCTCCACCTGTTCCTCACACATGGTTGTTGTCTCTATGACTTATGGGAGTTCTATCTTTATGTACATGAAGCTCACAGCAAAGTAAAGGGTGACTTTAACTAAAGGTGTCACTGTGCTCAACACATCTGTTGCTTCTTTACTCAACGCCTTCATTTACACCCTAAGGAACTAGCAGGTGAGAAAAGTCCTCAAGGACATGCTCCAAAGATGTTATTTTCAACATAATGAAGCCAGATTTTGACCTAAATAACATGCTATTGAATGGGATAACTGAATCCAGACTCCTATTGCATTAGTCAGAGACACATCATCTTTGTTCCCATCTATCCTTGCACCTCTTTTTTCTCCTTTCTGAGTAGAACTTCCCCATAAGTAGTAAACTTCATCCTCCAATCCCCAATCCTAAATTTCATCTTTGCATAGAAATATGTCTTCTCACAAATGATAGATATTTATGTGCTGAAAGCTTTTTCAAAAGATATCTGCTAGATATCTTTTTAGTTACTTAAATTTTTAAATTATTTATATAATGATTAAAAATTATATTTGCTAAATATCTACTGCTAATGGCATCTACTCCTAAGAAGTTTATATTGCTAAGCAGAACCTGACAATTACTATGCTATGTATTTAATGTTGTGACAGAAGAGGAGAAGATAATGTGCTTAATTTTAAAGACCAAAGTAGCCATCCGGAAGGAGCCATCACACATGCTGAACCTTTAATATGAATATGAAAAAAAGTTCCAAAGGTGTTGTAACCAGGGGTTTTAAATATGCAATGGAATGAGGAATCTACCTTGAAGAATGTTCAACTGGAGAGTTAAAAGAATTAGAAGTATGGTATATGTAAACATTGTCAGTTTTGGTTTTTGTTAGAAAAAATTGAATTCCCTGCTTGGTTCTAATTGCTTAAATTTTTTATATTGTCTTAAGCCTACAAATGATGTAACCCATGACAGAAATTCAAGGTATAATTTATTTATAACTGGGTTTGGGGATGTTTCCATATTTTTAAAACAATTTGCAAATTGCAAATTTCCTAATCCTGCACTGTGCATTTTATTCACTTTTATCAATGTATATGTTGCATACAATAGCCTGCAATCATTCTAAAAGAATGCATTTGAACAAATATATACAACCAATTTACAAAAAGCTAAGGAATATTCACACCATTCTTTATAGTTCCCTTTCCTTCTTCCCAGATATTTCCACCTCTGTCATTAGACTCAGGCACTATCTGATGTCCATTCAGTCACTATAGACTAATTTTACCTTTTATGGAATTTCTTATAAAGTACATCATGCAGTATGAATTTTATGGATGCTTTCTCTTGCTAAAAATAATATATTTTAGGTCTACATATATTATTGCAGGCATCTATAATTCACTTCTTTCAACTCATATGATTTTGCAAATTTCTGGTGTGCTTATTTCAATGTCAGCTTTCCTCCTCTACCCCAAGATTTCCTTTTCCTCTTGAATTTGCTCCAGAAGACTCAATCATTCACTTTTCACAGTGTGAAAAATTGAGTACATTTAGCATTCTGAAATGCCAATCTCTGAATTCCTCCATTCTCCTAAAATGTGCTTTTGCAGTAAACTGTTCTCCAAAGGGAATTATTTGAAGGAGTTGTTTCTCTTATGCACTGGTGTCTCTATTTATCCCAGAAAGCCAATTATCCCAGGAAGAGTTGCCGGTAGATTTTAGGTATTGTCCATATCATAAAAGAAGAATGCATGTACAGATCATTTTTCATGCTTTGTTCCTCATTTCATGGTCCCATCTCAGTCCCAAATTGACTGCTTCTACTCTCTTTTTATGCAGCAGGCTCTAAGAATCAACTTTCTTTCAATATTGTGCTAGCAACTCATATGATATTTGGAGTTTTCACCCATAAAAAATTTCTGGACTATATTACACTCTGTTCCATCTCTCTCTGTCTTGGTTATCTCATCATAAGTAAGTGAAATGGTTTTAAAACTATATTTGCAAGCAAATATGGGATCACAAAATATTTTAATCATGGGGAATTACAAAGTTTGCAAATTCTCAAAGCATGGGTCTTGTATCAGTCAGAGTAGTCAGGAAAGCAAACTGCTATAAGTATTCTGGGAATTAGGGTATAATAAAGAGATACAGCTTTTAAGAATGTTGGAAGAGCTGGTGGCAATCAAGTAGCTGCACAATACTTTTCCCCAGATGCAAGTTAAAGGAAACCAATATTTAAAAATCTCAGTTTGAAGCTTTGAAGAGAATGGTTCAGAAAAGTTTAGAGAGAAAGTGTAGTGACTTTCAGTAATTTCTGAGAACGCTCCTGCTCACAGTCTTAGCAGTGAAGTCAATAGTTCTCATAGACTTGCTATGAAGCTGCTATTAATCTCCTCTCTGCTCAACAGTCTGGTAAAAACACCTCTGAAGAAAAATGGCTTCTGCTTCTCCTCCAATTTCCAAATTTTGCACAAAGTTCTCTCATTGGCAAACTGAAAATTGGATCCATACAGGGAAGTGGACTCTGCACTGAAAACATTCCTAGGTAGGTCTTAGATGCTGTCAATTTGGCAACAGGCAATTTAGTGAAGATTCCTTGAAAATAACCAAAGACAGGTTCTCGGAAGTTGCAATTCATTCCCCCACAGCCCATTTCCTCAAAGAGTGATTCCAGTATTATCAGTAGGATTAAGTGAAATGAGATGATTTTTGCTCCTTCTTCTTCAACTTAGCCCCATCATATAAAAGAAACTCTTGGAAATTCTTGGATGTTACGAAAGCTAAATTCTAGAAATTCATCCATGTATTGGAAAGTATAGTTCTACAAGGTTTAATAGATGTTTTAGTTTCCTGGGCTTCTCAAAGCAGATATTATGAAATGGGTTGTGGCCATGAGAATGTCCAAATTGGGAGTGTGTATAGCTCAGTGTTTGTATGTCTGCTTCCTATGTACAAGGTCCTGGGTTCAAATTCCGTACATCCTTAAAAAAAAAAATACTACTGAGAATGTTCAAATCAAGGCCTCATTTATTCGATGCTTTCTTCTTGAGGACTGTCTATTGGTGAGTCTTGGCTCATCTGCCACAAGGCAAGGAACATGGTCGCATATGCTGGTCCCTCCCTTCTCTTCCAGATTTCTATGCTTTCTGTTTCTTGCTTCCATGGCTCTCTCTCTCTCTCTGTCTCTCTCTCTTCTGTCTCTGCATTATTTCCATTTATAAAGAACTCCAGTAAAAAGATAAAGACCCATATTAAATGAAGTGGGACACACTTAACTGATGAAGTCCCATCAAAATGTCCCATTTACAATGGGTTTACACCAAAAAGAATGGATGAAATTTAAGAACATGATTTTTGGGGGTATAAGCAGTTCCAAACCACCACAGTAGATATGTTTCTGATCAAGGGAATAATTGAAAAAGAGTAATCATGTTAAGGTGATAATGATTTCACTTGTAAAATAATTTCCTTTAACCACAAATGAGTTTATACATCTAAGAGACTTCAAAATGAGTCAGGTAGTCACCCCAGAGGTTACACTTATGCACATCTCAGCAGGATCCCACTGACTGTGCCAGTAAATATTGCCTCAACTAGTAGGGCTACTGAGGGCTCTGGAGACCTCGTTAGCAGGTCCTCAGGAAGAAAGCATCGCATTAATGATGACTTGACTTGGACATTCTTATAGCCTGGAAGCAAATAAATTTCCATTGCTTAAAGTCAACCCCTATCATGGTATCTGCTTTAAGCAGCTCAGGAAACTAAAACATCTATTATACCCTGTAGAATTATGCTTTCCAATGCGTGAATGAATTTCAGGAATTGACCTTTCTTAATATCCAGGAAGTTCCAAGAGTGTCTTATATGATGGGGTAAATTGAATAAGAAGGTGGAAAAATCATCTCATTTCTCCTAACCCTGCTCATAATTTTGGCATCATACTTTGGAGAAATAGACTGTGGTGCAATGAATGGCAGGGCTGACAGCTCAGGAGTTTGGCACTCTGCCAGTGGGCCCTACTTTGGAATTTATGTTCCCCAGTGTGAAAGAGCTGGACTCAGTCATGGTTTCCTACACATGGCTCTTCTGCCCTTTTTATTTGAAACTCTAGTTAGTACTAGAGTTGAGAGGTTTATATCCAAGAGACTTAAATACTTGGGCCATGTGCCAGTTGGGCCTTGAATCTCAACACAATTGCAATACCTGCTCTCCAGTTCATTGGACTCACTCAGGAAAACTAACAAGGAGTTGATGATGGAGAACAACCATCCCAAGGAACAGAGAGAGGGTACAACTGCAAGCAATATAGTCCCATCCATCTGCCCAATGGGATCTAAGCTCTTTGTCAATTAGAGGAGGAGTGGGCATCACCATCCCAGAATCCTCAGGATTGGGGAATGAATGATGGACTAGAGTAGACTTACTGTTATTCTACTATAGAATTATTGTTATTCTAGTAATGGAAGAACTTTTATCATTGATGTGGAAGCAGTGGCCTCCAGAGGTTCTGAGGAGATGAGAGGGAAAAATAGGTGTTATATGGGGGCATTTTGGAGACATTGGAATTGTTCTGAATGACATTGTAATGAGAGATACATGCCATTATATATTTTGTCATAACTTACAAAATTGTCCGGGAAAGAGTTTAAACTATAATGTCAATTATAATGCACACTTAGTGACAATGCTACAATATGTGTTCATCAATTGTGACAAATGTATCACACTAATGAAGGGTGTTGTTAATGTGGGAAAGTGTGGGAGGGGTAGGGAGTAGGGCATATGGGAATCCTCTACATTTTTTATGTGACATTTATGAAATCAAAATATCTTTAAAAAATAAGAAAAAAACAGTTGTAGATATTAAAGCTCTAGATTTATTTCCTACAATGAGCAATCCTCTATTGGACACTTTCTTGGATGAATTATTTTGAATAAGCAAATCCAAAATATTTTCTCATTTGTTCATTCATTCATCCATTTGCTACCTTGACAGATAACAATCTCTAAGAACCTGCAATTATACAAATGAAGACATATGTTCCTTGAAATTAAATATTTATAGTTCAATGATCAGAGAGAGTGATCATATAATTCATACTTCAAAACAGAAGAGGTGAGGCAGGCTATTCTCTTCTCCCATTTCCATAATAAACTACTGGCCTAACTAAACCAGCAAGTTCTTAAATTCTTTTATGTAACATAGCCAACAACCTAGTCCTAGAGGAATCTAGCTACATTTAGCAAACCAGCAGGAATTCTAGAGACAGTTAACCTTCCCAATCCTGCAGAGGCCTGGTGAGTCTAAGCTACGAATTAAAGCCTTTTTGGTGCTCTCTTTTGGTTATCTATTGTAAATGGGTTTCCCTATGGGCCCCTACAGGACATAATCCCAGACTGAGGGCATGGGCCAGGGTGTCAGACCCCTCCACATCCACACCATGCACCCAGGCTTGTTGGACCTGAACCACTTTGGGAAGGCAGGTATGCAGGGTAGGGGCACAAAGCAGCTCCTTGCTGGACAGTGGGACCTGGACCAAACTCCAGGCACAAAGGAGTTGCTTTTTTCTGGCCTGAATGGGGCATCTTCACTCTAAAACCCTGGCTTTCTTAGCAGCCACTGGTTCTGCGCCTGGTAGTGGCTGTCACCACCTTCTCCTGCCATTAACTCCCCAGAGGCAGTAGTGATGGCAGAGAGCTCTGGGGACTTGCACCCTTCCTGAGGAGCCCAACATTGCACATGTGCCTCCCCACCCTTCCACACCTTGCTGGCCTGCCTTCTTACCAAACCCACCCAGCTCCCCTGGTTTGGGGCAGGATGGGAGAATGAAGGCAGGCAGGGCTGGGGTGGGTGCCATGAGGTGGCCCATGTTCCCTTTCCCAGGGGGGTCACAGACCTGGGTCTGCATCTGTAATTCACCTCAACTCCACATTTAGTCTCCCTACTACTGAATTTCTCATTTGGGATTTGTAAAATGCTTTTTAATGTCATTTGCTAGTAAAGCTTTGGTGCAGGGAGGTTTTGTTCCTCCCCAGTACCTGGGAGGCCCTGACACTCCCTCAGGGCCCCCAAGACTGTTGGCTGGAACAATTGATCTCTAATCTATAAATGGACTTTTAAGTGCACAACTCCCAGGCAGGGCCATAAAGACATCTGTAAAAATAGGCAAAATATAAGGCAAGGAGGTTCAAGCCAGCTCCTTTTCTTGGAAGAATCATGCATGTGGCTTGGTATCTTTGGTCTGGAACCTAGGTCCAGGCATCTCCCAAGTCTAGGTCGCCCAGGGCACACCTGGTGGCAAGAGCTCTGTGATGCCCAGGATGCCGGGAACCAGAGCAGCAACTCTAAGCATCCCCCCAAATTTAAGTGGCTTTAATAATTCTGTTTGTAGGGTAAAAGTTTAGTCAGCCTAGGATTCTGGGATGCCCAGTGGGCTGACTAACTTTTCTTCATTCTTCCTAGATTTATGGGCACAGTCTCTAGCATTCCAGCAGATTTCCCATAACTGTGTCTTCTCAGGAATTGGGACAACTTGCCTACTGATGGCCTATGTGGCCACAGTATGGCCAAGAGTAGCCTCTGCATGGAACCCTGAATTTCACTTGTCTGTGTAAGAAAAAAGGAGAGGACAGGCAGATTTGAGGGCCAGAGATCATGCGGTCAAGTTACCTTAAAGAGATAAGGAAATACACTACCCAAACTGATCAATTTTAGATAAGTTCATAGAAATTACTCAGAGGCAGAACCTAGATATCCAGACAGTCTGCCTCAGATATCCATAAAAAGCTGCAGAAACTTTCCCTATGCCCTCAAACTTCCATTAACTCCGTTTAAGAAACAGCTTTCTCAGTTTTCAACAATTCAGACCATGCTGCCTAAATGGAAAGGGTAAGGAGCAGCAGATGTAGGGCCCAGGAACAGGCTCACTTTTGAACATAGGAGCCAATTCCTCAGTCCTAGCCTGCACTCCAGACCTTTCTAAACTCAGTTTTGCCTTATAAGGGGAGTGAATGGGGATGATGATCTAAGCCGTTCATGAAACCTCTCTCCTGTAAAAAAAAGGAACATTCTCATAAGCCATCATTTAAGATTAAAAAGTTTGTAGAAAATGCTAAAGGTATAAAATTTTCTTTTCTATTTTAATCTGTGCTTAACTTTGTGTTTAACTTTTAAATCTATGTTTAACTTTGTCAATTGGCTTGTACCTAGGAAATCAGATTTGGGTTTTGCCAGTTACAAATTGGATAATAGTGAAAGGTAACCTAGAAATGAGTCTTTAATGTTCAATATTTTTTGCAATTGGATTTGATGTATAATTTACAAGTAGAATTCATTCAGCTGCTAGAAAAGAAGAACAATTAGCAAAGTTATTCTGAGTAAAATTGTTTTAGTTGCTTATTTAATAAAAGTGTCCAGTTTGCTTTAAAGTAAAAACTTACTAGAAACTGTAACTAAGAGTAAAGATCATTATATAGATGCCTTCTTTTTATAAAACAGTAGATGAATAATATCTGAAATTTCTATAACTGGGTGGATTTAGCTATAGTAATTGTAATTATGAACTGAATTTATCTATGCATAGAACCTACTATAGTAAAATAATTCTAAATTGAGTTTGCCCTTTCTCAAAAGGTTATTTCAGGACTGGCCTCACCTTTGATGGCAACTAGTTTATACTATAATATCTGATATTACCAATCCTGGAAAATATGTATGTTAGCTTCCTTAAGGCTGGGTAAATGTTTTCTCCATATCATCAACCAAAGTCTGTTTGGCTGGTGTTCATCCATATTGGCACTTAGCCTCAAAGTAGCAGAACTGACATTTTCTCTAAGTGTTCTGTGTAGAATCTACCGCTTTCCTTGAAAGTGGCACCTTGAAATACATGTTTTTCATGATCGTTATTATTTTCGATATTTCTTAGTCTCATCTCATTTGTAAATTATATGTAACAATATTGGTTAGAGAGTCACAATTTGTATACTACATATTGGTTGTGCAAAAAAAAAAAATGCAGATTCTTTGTTTTCCAAATCCGTTTTCATCTTGCTCTGGATCCTCCAATCCTATTGCTGCCTGAGAAAAGGGAGCTTGCCCACTAACAAAAAAATTCATGTTTTCCAGGCCATAACAATCTATTTTGGGTTAATTCATTCTCCTTTGGCTAAATATTCAATTAGTTCTCTCGAGTTTTTTCTTCAAACTCTTCATTCCAAGGTGGACTTTGGGTGGCAGGGACCACTTGTGATTCCCATGGCATTGGTTAGGGGTAAGCAATCTGCCAGTGGTGCTTCTCTGCTGGTACCTACTGACCTCCTGCTAAAGCACAGCAATGCCTCCAAACATAGCTTTTTGTTGTCACTGCTTTTGGGGATGAAGTGGCCATGCATACTGGGGTACTATCCCTTTTTCTACACTGATAATTTATCTTTCAGATCATAGAACTCTAATTGCTTTTATTTTTTGCTGTCTTTGCAATGCAACCTGAAAGCATTTCATCAATTCTTGCATTGTTTTCTCTGCCTATATCTTCCAAAATTTTATGAAAGCTAGGCTCAGAAATTGAACACCCCTGCCCCAGGAGGGCATCAGGTAGAGTTTTCTTACCCATACTTTATCTGGTATGAGAATACCAGTTATACCCACAGGATACTTAGCCGATTTCATTGTCATCTTCACACTAATATTTAAATTTTGACTCTGTTATTTAAACAGACTACGCTCATGGTTCATTAAAGGATCATATAGCCTATTTCTCTCTTCTTAATACCAGTAACAGTAGATCATACTGAGCTTTCCTGGTAAATATCTTTCAGGATTTTAATCATCTGCCTCACTATGATTCTAGGATTTGTGTTTTCTGGACTTTTTGTTTTGTTGACAGATCCCACTATTGGTATGTATATCAGTCAGGATAGACTAATTCAGCATAAATGGTAGATAATACAGAAGCTAAGTTCATACATCTGAAAAAAAAACCTGAATATTGAATGCAGAGATACTTTGCAATGGGCATAATTTATTCAGTCATTTACTCAGCCGGTCTTTCATAAAATAAAATTGAGTTCGAGTCTATGTTAGGTACTGGTAATTGCAAAGTAGAAGATAGACATGGATGCTACATTATCTGCCATATGCTACTATGTGAACCTGGGCAAGACACATGAGCACCCTGTAATTCAATTTTCCCATGTGCAGAATGAGTCTTTTAACAGGTCATACCCAGAGACTTCTTGGGCACAGGATAAGTACTATAAAGATATTTTGCAAAAGTAATAATCATAATTTAAATTATATGATGATATCTATGTTGTTACTATTATTAATATCTTCATTATAATATATGTATTTTCCTTGTCACATCCTTGGAAACTGCACTGTAAAAAACAATAACTTCATCAGATTATTAATCATGAGAAAGGCTGTCATACAACTTTCTGAAATAATATATTATATCTTATTGGAATTCATCCAAGCTCATCATTATTAAGAAGTCCAAATGGAATTCGATCAGAATGGCTTATTTATTAATAATCATTGGCATTGTGTTATGCGAATTTTAGTCAGAAGAGGAGGAGTAAATTTTGCATAAAGTTAAGAAGGGATGGGTTATAATGAATTTGCCACAAATTGATTTTTTTTTGTTTACTATCAGTAGAAATCAAGTATCATTATAACTAAAAAATAAGTTTTCCAACTACAAAATACCACCTATTATTTTATGGCCATTAAGGTTAACAAAATACTATATATTTAAATAACTTGTCTAATCTTACTCAAAGCACAAGGAAGTAAGTTAAATATTTATCATTGTTATCCATTTTTAAACCTGTAAAATTATAAACAACTCTCTGTGAGTTAAGTAACTAATCAAAAATATATCCTAAGAGATTAAAACAGACGAGGTAAGAATCTGTATTTTTACAGCAATAAAAGCAATTAATCTTTTCACTACAGAGAAAATTCTGCAAAGGGCTTGTAATTGTGAGGAACAGATATTTTGCCATTAGTTGTGAAATGCATGTTTTATGGTTCTTTTTCAGATTTTAGGCACTTTGAAGATATTTAAAAACATATAATGAATTGATATGTACTTTTATTTTTACCTATAGACATATCAGAATTGAGAACTTAACATGCCAAATAAGACATGAATTACAGAATTCTTTCTGTTGGGACTTACAGATGACCCAGGCTTACAAAATTATGATGTTCTTCTTTGGGAGAAAGGGAGGAAGGAAAGAAGGGAGGGAGGGAGGGAGGGAGGGAGGGAGGGAGGAAGGAGCAGCTTCAGACAGACATTTCAAATGCTACCTGAAAATAAATTAACCTAAAGAAAAATGCACAGAAACTGACACCTAAAGAATGGAATGGGCCTCAATTTTGAGAACTAGAATACAGTTCTTCAATCTTTTATTTTTTTGGAAATGGATTTGCTTCCAACTTACTCATATCCTTTATCCTACATAATCAGATCTACAGAATCTGTATGGGAAAAATAGCTGGGAAACAATGATCTTCTGTGAAGATAGGATATTTTAAGTCTTTTAGGCTACAGTTCCATCAGCTTAGCTCCTTCAGAAATATTTACCTACATCCTTTCAGATAATGCACTCCTGATAAACAAGAATTGAGAGAAGAGTAGGTGTTGGTGAGGGTGACCTAATCTAAGGGAGTGATATAACCAGAGTTATTAAGATTGACAGATGCATTATAAAATTTCATTAGCTAAAAGAGGGAATTGTGACATTATAAAAAAAAAATCAATGTAAATAACATACAATTAATGCAGGATTTATTCAAATCTGGTAGCATGCAAAAATATAAAAATAACATGATTTTATCAGCCCCCAAATGAATAAGGAGAATCCAAGGACCAATTATGCATCTTTGCTGAAAGCAAATAATTACTCTAAATAGCTCATGCCAATAATTAGTAAGAATGAAAATGCATTGGAAATAGTGTGAAATTAAAATTAAAAATTAAAAACTAAATTTTTTAAAATGAAAGAAAATAAAGATGTATGGAAATTAAACAATAAAGTTTACAGCTAATTACTAAAAAGGACATCTGCAATTCTAATACTGTAAATATTGTGATTAAAATGTAACAATTATAAGATAAAAATATTCCTAATACTAATAAAACATAGTAAAATTGTGTAATTAAGTTATACTAAGATTGTAATGATACTATGTGCACTTAGGTAATAGAACATTTGAAAATCAGAGAAAAAAGGTGAATTAGCAAATTTTCATGAAGTTCCAAAAAATTTAATATATGGTGCCTCAAAAATATTTCCAAGATTTTATGAATATCCTATTTTACACTTTAAATGCATGAATGTTCATTTAGAGTGCATGTTCAAGCAAATAGTCACAGACAATAAATTAACTGATAATATTATAGTTATTAATTTATAAACTACCCATAACATACATGCACAGGTCCTTTATAAAATCCTATAATGAATCAATGTAATAAATAAAAACATAAAAGGAAAAGGTGAAGAACACAAAGATACTGATTATAAGGACATTTTGTGATATAATGCTTCGTATTATCCTTTAAATAGGTAAGATTTGAGAGATAATTATGAGGATCACCAAATATGTTGCTATCTGGAAATGAATATTAAAGGAAAATCAGAACAACTCTTTGTTTACATTGATGTGAAAGTAAGTATGCCCAGGCCCTAAAGAAAATGTATATTAACTGAAAATTATCAACATCTCAGGTACAAGCTGTGTGCAGATTTTACTGTTCATGATGGTTTTGCAGTGCAGGGGCTTACAGATGGCAACATAGTGGTCATAGGACATGGCTGCCAGGAGGTAAAATTCAGATGCTCCAAAGAAGATGGCAAAAAACAATTGAGCAGCATAACAGTTATAGGAAATGGTTCTGTACTCAGTAGCCAGAATAGGCAGCAATTTAAGAATGCATGTAGTTGCAAAAGAGATTTCTAAGAGGCTAAAATCTTGAAGGAAAAAATACATGGGAATCTTGAGGTGAGCATTCAGCAGGGTGAGTGTGATGATGGTTAGAATGCCAGTGATGATGTGCAAGTAGGTGAGAGCAGGAAGATAAATAACACAACTTTCAATTGTGGGTCATAAGTCAAACCTGCTAGAATAAACACTACCACTCTTGTACAGTTTCTCATTACTGTCCTCTGAGTCTCTTAAGGCTAAAATGAAATAATATGATTTTTTTAGAGAGTTTAGAGAATGAGTACAAGGACCAACAAAAAGAAAACAAATTTATGTAAGTAAGAAAGAAGGAAGAAAAGATTTCGTAATGGTGGAAATACTCTACAATGAACATGTTTTTATTACTAATACATACCTTTTTGTCCTTCCCTATAGTACACACCAAAAATTATGATCAATTTTAAAGTCATAATGGCCTAAATCAGAGAAAAGATAATTTAGTAAATTTCAGACATAATGTGTGGAAAGAATCATGTTGATACAAATAAGGGTAGCAGATTCTCTCAAAATAATAATAAACAAATATACAGTAAATTGGTATTCAAAGATAGAGCAAAAATAGAAAAACTGAATTTATTGATCATAAAATATTTGTAAGCACTATTCTCAAATCTTTATGCTTATGATATGAAACACTGTGAACTGAAAAGGTAAAACACTGAAAATATATTCAGGTTTGCAAGCTAGTAGCCTCCAGAGAAAATATACAGATTGAGAGTTTAATTTCAGAAAATGTGACTTTAAAATTACAAAGATATATACAAGCAGTTAGAGCTTAATTGTAGCACATATCTCTTCAAAACAGTATCATTGTTATCTGTAGGGAAAAATTCCACCCTAAGTGTCTTTATCATGAAAAGATAAAATGCTACAGTTTATTTTTAATGGCCA
>JAQZBX010041264.1:0-22404 GCA_029593785.1 Cabassous unicinctus
AGAGAGTGTGGTCTGTGATGTGAACTGTGGTCTATGCTCGGTGGCAAGGCCCCAGGATGTGTATATCCATTGCGGGTGTAGTACCACATGGATGGGGAATGGTTGTGTGGGGTGTTGTTGGGGGTGTGGGCAGTGGGGAGCATGGGAATCCCTGTAGTTTCTGAGTAATATTTGGGTAATCTAGGCACCTTTATAAAATGTATATATAGATATAACAAATAACATTTATGTAAACAAATGCACATATATGCATATGTATTTATATATCATTTTACAAATAAAAAAAATTTAAAAAAAAAAAAGTATTGCATAAAAGACATATGAAGTGTTAACTTCATGCTAGTCCAGAAAGGTTACTGAGAGGAAAAGAGCAGCTGCAAAGAGGCCACACTGATATGGGTGGAGAGGCACTCTCCTGGGTCACTTAGTCCCTAAAACTTTACATGATTCTATGGTTTTCCTTGGCAAAGCTGACTGGAGAGATTCCATGAAGCTTGGACACTAGGCAGTACCTTTACCAATGTAGCAATTTCTAGGAATCGGGAATTCTCCAGTGCCACGTGCTAATGCCCATCTGACTCCAGGCAGGTATAACACTCAGGGCAGGACATATTCTGCATAACTGGATTCATGGAGAAGTGACTTCTATGGAGGCAGAACTTCTCTAAAGATCCTAGTTGAGGTCAAGGAGCCAACTCATGGTGCCACTGCTAACTTATACCCTTTCTGCTCGGTTAACATACAGGTGGAGGGAATTGAAAACCACTTTTCTTCATGCCCCCTCCCTATATGCATATGTACATGTATGTGTGAATATATAAATGTATATAAAAGACCCTTAGATCTGTCCCTTTATGAAACTAAGAATTAATTTCAGAGGACCTCAAGAATGTCCTGGAAAGCCATGTGCTTTATGTTAGGTTCCCTTAATCAGTTTCCAAATGGACTTGCCTGCTGAAGAGGCCTTGGGAAATAAAACTGTAAGGATGTGAGGACAGCAAGAGAAGGCAGAGAGGAGCTAAGCTGTTGCAATTACAATGGAGCCCTCAGTCAATACCACAGGAAACTCTGGGAATGGCCCTTCTGAGTTGTCCCAAACAGAGGCAGGGGCCAGCCCTTTGTATCTCTATGTCAGCCAGGCATTGGTCACCAACCATCCCATAGCCTAGGGTGAGACACTGCCTGGCTGAGGGCAAGTCCATTGGGGCACAGCTGTGAGCCCTCAGCAGCTGAGGGATGGGTACATGGGCCCCGGAAGGGGAGCTGCAAAGACATAAAGGCAAGTCCTCAACCTCCATCTCACACTGCCACCATACCTTGACATACCTTGGTTGCCAGAATGGAAAACAGTTGGCAGAACAATTTCTCAGCCAGCACTGTGTTGCATTTAGCAAAGGGTGAATCACCCTAAAAATAAAGAATGACTTGTCCCTCCATTTGCCAGATTTGCTGACAGAACAGTCAATCCAAGACTAAGCACTCAAGGAAGGTTTCCTAACCCTTCTCTCCCCTCACCTTCTCTCTCTCTTTTACGTTTTTATTTTCAGCTAAGCTGTCAGAGGCTGCCTCTGAGATGTGAGATTGGTCTTATGGCTTTGCCCTGGAGAAAGAGGCAGAAGGGGTAAGTTGGGAGAAGCTTGCGCCTTCTTTGCTGTGTGTATTTGGGGGGAGGCGGTGGGATGGTGATGGTGGTTGAAGTCATTAAGTGGTGATAGGCTAGGGTGGAGGAAGGTCTCTTTCTTGGACAGGATCCTTTTGCTAATCAGAATTACAAAAGTGATAGCTGTTCTAAATGGAAAGAGATGGACAACAGTGTTCCGAAAATACAGAACGTAAAAACGGAGCTGGGTGGCAACCAAATTTGTATATTGTAGAAAGGAAGCATTCTGATCTTGCAGATGGAAGGGGCACATAAAAACGGAGCTGGGTGGCAACCAAATTTGTATATTGTAGAAAGGAAGCATTCTGATCTTGTAGATGGAAGGGGCATTTCTCTGCAACACTAGCAGAGGAAGTGTGTCTGGGTGGTTTCAATTTGTTTCTGTAGCACACTGGGTCACCATGGAGACCTAACAGATACTCAGTTCTAGAACAGTCAGGGATGGTTGAGATTGTGCTGATCCAGCACCAAAATCACTGTTACATAGTCCCTAGATTCACCTCTAGTTCCCTTCTATTGACGTTTACATCCGTAGACTACCTCTTTCAGACACAATCACATTTATAAATCAGCAGTGTTAGTTATACTCACCATAATATGTTACCACCAACTAGATTCATTTCCACACTTTTACAATAAACCTTATTAAAAAGTCTTCATACATTAAGCATCAGCTCCCCCTTCTCAATCCATATTATATCTCCTACTAACCTATACTCTAGAGTTTACCTCCGTGAGCTTACTCGTCATATTTAGTTCATATTAGTGAGACCATACAATATTTGTCCTTTCGTGTCTGGCTTATTTCACTTAACATAATATCCTCAAGTTTCATCCATGTTGTCGAATGCATCCTGATTTCACATCTTCTTAAAGCTGTATACTATTGCATTGTAGGTATGTACCACATTTTGTTTATCCACTCATTGATTGATGGACACTGGGGTTGTCCCCATTTTTTAGCAATGTGAATAATGCTGCTATGAACATTGGTGTGTAGATGATGTCACTTCATGTCCTTGCTTTCAGTTTTTCTGAATACATTCCTAGTAGCCGGAGTACTGGATCATATGGCAGTTCTATGTTTAGCTTCTTGGGGAACTACCAAATTGTCTTCCACATTGGCTGAACCATTCTACATTCCCTCCAATAATGAAGGAGTGTTCCTGTTTATCCACATCCTTTTCAACACTTGTAGTTTTCTGTTTTTTAAATAATGGTCATTCTATAAGGCATGAAATGATATTTCATCGTAGTATTGATCTGCATTTCCCTAGTAGCTAGTGATGTTGAACATTTTTTCATGTGTCTTCTTACTGTGGTTTTAACTTACATTTTCTGAATGACTAATTATATTGAGCATCTTTTATACTGTTATTACTTGTCAATTACATATCTTTTATGGTAAAATGTACCTTCAAATATTTTGCCATGTTATATTGAATTTTTAATTTTATTGTTATTGAAAGTTTAGAGTTTTTTATTTATTGTGAAAACAAGTCCTTTATCAGATCTCATTTACAATTATTTTCTCTTTTTCTGTTATTTGTCTTTTCATTCCCTTCTGATGAAGTCCAGTTCATCATTTTTTTTCTTTAATCGAGCATACTTTTTTATCATATGTAGGAAATCTTTGCCTAACCCAAAATCTCAAATTTTTTTCACATGTTCCTTACTAGTATTTTATTGTTTGGTGTTTAACATTTAAGTTAATGATCAATTTTGGGTCAATGTTTGTTCATGGTGTATGATATTGACCAAAGTCCAATTTTTCAAATGTGTTTCCAACTTTTCCAGCTCCGTTTTTGAAATGACTAACAGTTCTCCCTTGAATTCCCTCTGCACGTTTGTCAAATAACAATTGCCCATATAAGTGTGGGCCTATTTCTGGACTATCAATTATGTTTCATTAATCTATCTTTTTTCTTTCTTTAATACAACATTTGACAGTAAATCTAGAAATCATGTATAGTGAATCAACAAATTTGTTCTTTTTTGAAATTATTTTGGCAATACTATTTTTTGTCTTTCCCTACACATCCTAGAATCTGATTGTCAGTTTCTGAAAAACAATCTTTATGATTTTGTTTAGAACTTACTTGAATCTATGGATCAAAGTGTGGGGATTTGAGATATTAATAATAATGTCTTCCAATTCACTCATATGTTATATTTCCCCATGGATTTATATCACCGTTTATTTTTCTTTATCAGTATTTTGCAGTGTTCAGCATACTAAAGAATATATATTGGATTTATACCAAAGGATTTAATGAGTTTTGGTGATATTTTAAATGATACTTTAAGAAATTTCAATTTCAAAATGTTTTTTTGTGTAATATTGATATATGATTAATTTTGACCTTTTCTTCTGTGACCTTACCAAACTCACTTATTAGTTATTGTAGATGTTTTTGCATATTCTTTGAATTTCCTCAAGACATAATTATTTCATCTGTGAATAAATTTCATTCCAGCCTTTACAATATTATTATTTTAATTTCTAGCCTTGCCTAATTTCACCAGTTTGAACTTTCAGCTAGTGATGTATAGGAGTGGGGGGTGCAGGCATCTTTTCCTTGTTCATGATATTGGGAAAAAGTATTCTGATTTTCATCAATATGTGTGACATTAGCAATAGCATGCTGAAGATGTCCTGTATCATACTGGGAAAGTTATAATCTATTTTTAGGGTGGTAACAGTTTTTGTTTTTTTAATCATAACTAAAAGTTTAATTTGTCAAACTATTTTTGCATCATTTGGAGTGCTCCTATGATTTTTCTTCTTCAGTCTTTTGATATGGTAAACTGTATTGATTGTTTCTGAATATTGATCCAGCCTTGTATATCCAGGATAAACCTCAGTTAGTTATAATTGTGACTTGCTAGTAACTTGTTAAAAAAACTTTTGCAATTTGTTTATGAGGGACGTGAGTCTGTACTTTTCATGTAATCTCTTTGGTTTTGATATCAAGGTAATAATGGCCTCATAAACTCTTTTGATAAGTGATTTATCCTTTTCTGTATTTTGGAAGATTTTCTGTATAATTGATATTATTTTTCATTTTTGTGTTTGGTAAAATTATGAACGAAACAATCTAGTCTGGGTTTTACTTTGTTGGAAGAACTTTAATGATGAATTCATTTTTTTACACATCAAGGTAATTCATATAACAGATTTCATTTTGAATAAGCTTTGGAAGACTGTGTTTTCCAAGAAATTTGTTCATCTAATCTAAGTTGTCATAATTATGTGCATATAGTTGTTCATAATATTTCCTTATTTTTCTTTTCTTGCCTTTAGGTCTGTATTATAGCTCCTTTTTCATTCCTGATATTTGTAATTTGTGTCTTCTTTCTTTTTGTTCTTGGTCATTCTGCATAAATGTTTCTCAATTACATTGACTTTTCTCAAAAACTCAGTCTTTGATTTCATTGACTTTTTCTCTATTGCCTGTTTTCAATTCCATCAATTTCTACTGTTACGTGTTTTATTTATTTTATTGTCCTTACTTAGGATTTCACTTGATTCTCTTTTTTTCAGTTTGTTTAAATGGAAACATATAATTTATTCCAAATATTTCTTCTTTTCTATCATAAACATTTGATAGTATACATTTGCATCTAAGCCCTGTTTTAAAAGAAATGCCCTTTAACAGATATTTAAATATTTGGATTCCCTAGATAACTTTTTGGAATTTAGTTTAAATGAATTCTTTTTTAATCAGGGAACAAAAACTGTTTGATTTTAATTCTTTATCGTATATTGTTTTTTCTTGCCCCAATATGGTCTGCCTTGGTGAATATTCCACATGTGCTTGAAAAGCATGTTTATTCTACTCTTGTGGCATAAAAGATTCATTATATGTCATGTAGGTCAGTTGGTTGAAAATGTTGTTCATTGCCATCTATATCCTTATTAATTTTCTGTCTACTTCTTATATTGTTAATAAGAGATGTGAGTTGTCACCAAGTACAATTGTGGATTTGTCTATTTTGCATTTTATTTCTATCATTTTTTGGCTTCACATATTTGAAGCTCCCTTGTTTTGAACACTGTTGAAATTATGTTTCTTGATGAGTTGGCATAAATTAATGTTATTAATTTTTAATCTAAAACAATATTCCATTTTGATGTCAATTTTATCAATATACTTATTCCAGTTTAGTTTTGATTAGTGTTTTCATGGTATTTTGTTTTTTATTCATTTAATTTTTACACATATATGTCTTTATATTTAAATGGGTTTGTTGTATACTGTTGGGTATTGCTTTTTTTTTTTACCTGATTTTTCTTGCCTTTTAAATATTGGGTGATGTAGTTATTCCAAAGTGATCTCCTTATAGTTGGTTTTCCTCTAAGATACACTATCCACATATTATGCTTGTTATCCTGTTAGGTGTTTTTTATTTTGTAACATTATTTCTCACATTTAAATCAATTATTACAATATTAATATCACATTATAAATTAAAAATGCTCATTTCAAAGGCCTTTTAATGTTATTGGTTTGTTTAAAGACACAAGTCACTTGATAGAATATTCCAAATTTTGTTATTGTTTCACTAAAAATTCTAATATTAAGTCATTCCTCAATTGTTCATTCTTCTAGGTAGATATAAAGGCTTCAGTTGATTTACGATGAAATTTTTAGGCCATACTTCCTCATAGACGGTGGTGAGTACTTCTTATTATAACACAGTAGGTGTCTATTGATGCTCAGTTTTATTTGTAGGTTTGGTTTCTGTCAGCCTGATTTTTCCAATATAATATTCTCCGCTAACCTTAACCCAATAGTTTTAGAATCAAAATAAACACCAACTATATAACACAGGAGACTGTGTTATCTTAATTAATGATTACCTGGGAGGGTTCAGGGGGCAGGATATCCAGCAGTTCTCACAGTGTGAATGAGTGATTCAAAAGGGATGAGTGTCTAGGAGTCAATATATCATAATCTCATTGGAGAAATAGAGCAGCCTTGTCTTCACCCTAAATATGGAGAATCTTGAAGAAGAACAGGTAGAGACTATGCATCTATGCAGAAGTCATTCAGAAAATCATACTCAGCCAAGCCTCTTTGGAAAAGACAGCTAATGGAGAAAAAACAGAAATTCTTTAAAGAGAAGGACTCCATTTCCATTTCCTCTACCTCAGCGTCTGATGTGGGGTTGGTTGCAACCTTGCCAGCAATCACCTGATTTGGTGCCATTCACTTGTTACCTTGGATTCAGGTTGTACTTGTACTTAAGGAGATGATAATGGGTAAGGGTT
Organism: Cabassous unicinctus; assembly: GCA_029593785.1. NCBI lineage: Eukaryota > Metazoa > Chordata > Mammalia > Cingulata > Chlamyphoridae > Cabassous > Cabassous unicinctus. The sequence goes on from JAQZBX010041264.1 coordinate 6,936, forward strand.
AGACATCTAACCCAACCACAGAAAGATGCCCCATTGAAGCAATTTTAAAATAAAAAGTGAGAGTCATAGGGGATCTAGTGAAACGTGTATTGCCCTAGGTAAGGCATGGTTTCCATCAGTCTGAATGGGGTCCTTTCACTGTTAAGAGGATGTCATCAGACAATGGAAAGGACTGATCCCTTGTTAAGATTTCCTGGAATTTCACAGTATGACAGTACCTAATTGACCATTGATTACTATGGATAAGAAGGGAACTAGACTTTGTAGTCACTTCCTAAATACTTGTAGTTTTAGGACAAAAATTTTCACTACATTCACCAGGATGCATACAGAGTTCTCGCTCTTCCGGTCATGGGTACTAGAACTAATATTTCTGAGGATACAGCAATCAGTTATATGCAAAACACATGTGGACCTAAGAAAACTAAATAGGATTCCTTGCACACTTAAATATTTGGGTTGAAAGACAAAAAGGTTAAAAGCTGTGGCTATTTATTATTAACCTCTCTTTCTATTTCTTTTTACTACGTACATCAATCCCTTTGATAAAATTATTTTTATTTTTAAATACTCTAAGGTTTTGGAGTGCCTCAGATTATGAACATCATTATATCATTTATCAAAATAAATTATTGAAGTACAAGTTAATAAGTCATTCTGATAATTAGAATGACTTAGTTTCTTCATCTCCAAAATGAATATACCAATTCCTAATTCATGGGGATGTCATGATGATGTATAAATAGAACTTAGCATGGTGCCTAGCACATCATCAGCTCTCTAGAAATAGTAACTATTGTTACTGGAAGACAGATGATGTAGTTGTTGATTCAGATCCTAGCTCTGTCATTTGCTTAAAGCTGTGTTAGCTTGGATAAGCATTATTTGCCTCATCTGTATTTTGGGCATAATAGTAATACCTGTCTTTATATAATTTAAAGCATATAAAATGCTTATCACTGTACCCGAACTTAGTAGACACTTAATAAAGGGCACCTATTATTATGATTAAACAAAAAAAAAGAGAGCTAAAAGGATTAGGAATATAATTATTGATGAGTAGTTTTGAGGATGAGAGTAAGAATTAGAGGAAATAAGTGCAAATTGAAACACATGCTTAGAGGAATGTTCAGAAGAGTGATTATCTAGAATACTCAGAAAATTTGCTCAAGAACTTAACTCATATTGGCAAATATAATTTTTGCCAACACACTCTAGTGTATGAATGTATAATTTTCTTCAGCATTGCTTTACATCTTAGGTAAAGAGAAAAAATAATGTATAAATTTATGGTTCAGATACTTCAGTTCATGTAGTGTATTACACTGGAGCATAAAAAGTCTTATTTGTAAGATTGCTATTGATTCATTCCACACTGTTAGATAATTGCAAATTTATGCTATGTGCTCCCTTCTTAATTTATAAATCTTTGTAAAGAGAAAGATAGTAAATGCATTTGTCAGGATAAGCTGTGTTTTGCAGTCGAATCAAATGAATCCTGAAAGCTCTGTGACTTAACATATACAGTCTATTTCCTGTTCACGGAAAATCCAGTGAAAGTTTGAGGATCTTGTAGGAATGTTTGTTCTCAGTATAAATTCTCAGTAACCCAGGTATCTCCCTCTCTGCTTTCTTTAGGCCTGGTTCATAATGTATTTCTTCTAGGCTTGCTACAGAAAGGAAAAAGAAAGATAGAGACTAGCACACTGGTTCCTAAATCCTGTAGCCTGGGTGTAACACATTTGTGAGCTCATCACAGGGTCCTTTTTATATACAAACGGGGCTGAAAATATGGTTGTAGTACATGGGTGTTTGGTGATCATAAAAGGATTGGTCATAACTGAGAAAAAGTGATTTCCCATTTGGAATGAATTGTTTACTAACAGTTGCATAGTCTATGCATTCAATACACATAAAAATTCATATGTGTAGCATACATACATGTATATAGGTATGTATGAATGTATTATGAGGTCCAGACATGACCATGGATTAATTTGGGTTAATTCAGTTCTTACAAAGGTAAAGTAAAATCAGAAAGATTTTCAAGACGTCTGACCTGCCTTAATGTAGATCCTCTTCTTTCATCTGGATCATTTCTCATAATACTGCATTATAAGTCATTACATCTCAAGTAGTATGCAAGTGGTCTGCAATTTTCTATTCAAATTGGAATGTGAAAACTTTGTTCTTTGATTACTCAAATATCATGAAGTCTCACTTTTATATTAGCTCTTTTTTTTCCTGTTATCTAAGGCATCCAGGAATCTGTTTAGGAGGTAAATTGGTATGTAGATATTTTTGATTGAAAAAAATGCTCCACATGGATATTCTACTTGTGAAAATCATGTTCAAGTTTTCTCTATGGAAGTACCTGGAAAAAATTACTTTTGTATGGAATATAATTTGTTCTGGGCAGAGTCCAAATAACAATGTACTGGTGCTCCATGTGTTGGTCAATAAAACAGCAAAAATTTTGTTTTGACTCCTGCCTTACTGATCTTCTCTCATTCCTCCAAACCCATTCATATCTAGTGGATGCCTTTATACTGCAAAAAAAAATTCTAACCTAATGTCAGATGTTATTTCAGGAAAATTTTTAATATATTTTAAGTACTTGGACAAATTGGTACACTATGTATACTTCAAGATTGCAGATAATTTTTGTATAGATATATAAAGCCAAGGATTTTCCAAAGATTATACTAGTTTATGTCAATTAGCAATTACCCACTGATCAATAATTTGATCAATGAAGTTTCTATTTGGAAAAATATATAGTCACTATGATGTAATTACATATTGATATTTTATAAAAGAGGAAATATTTATGTGTCCAGATAACAAGGTAAAAAATATATAGAAACACAAATGTTCTCTCTGAAAGACGATTATGTTTTCCTTTAGACATACATGTTCTTGAAATATGAATAGATTTCCTTTTACCTTGTCAATTGACATGAATTATTTCCCAAGATCACTTTTGACTCCAGAGCTTTCTCATTGCATTTTTCACCTCTGCATTTCTGAGGGTGTAGATTAAAGGGTTTAACATGGGTGTTATCACAGTATAAAATACAGCCACTGCTTTATCCATGGGTAAGGTGGTCATCGGGCGAAGATATACTAATATGCAGGGTATAAAGAATAAAGAAACCACAGTAATATGGGAGGTGCAAGTGGAGAGAGCCTTCCGCTGTCCTTCAGAGCTCTGAGATCTCAGGGAGTAAAGGATAAGGGCATAGGAAGTGATAAGAAATGAAAAACTGACCATACACAAGAACCCACTGTTGGCTGCAACAAAAGGTCCAAATATGTGAGTGTCAGTGCAGGAGAGCTTCAGCAGAGGGTAAAGATCACAAATGAAATGGTCAATGACATTGGAGCCACAGAAGGGCAACCATATAAGGAAAATGATTTCAAACACACCATGAAGAAATCCCCCAGCCCAGGATAGGGCCACTAGGCGTCCACACATCCGCCGGTTCATTGTGACCATATAGTGCAGGGGCCTGCAGATGGCCACATAGCGGTCATAGGCCATTGCTGTGAGCAAGATGATCTCAGTTCCCCCAAGGAAATGCATTGCAAAGACCTGAGTAATGCACCCACCAAAAGAGATAGTTTTCTTCTCAGCAAGTAAATTAAAGATCATTTTGGGGGTTGTAGAAGAAGTTAAGGAGGCATCTACAAAAGACAAGAAAGACAGAAAAAAATACATGGGGGACTTCAGAGCTGGGCTGATGGTGATTGTCACTACAATGAGTAGGTTGTCTGCCAGGGTCATTAAATAGATGACCGTAAACACAACAAACAAGAGTTTCTGCACATCTGGCTTCTGAGTCAGGCCGAGCAGGATGAATTCTGTCATGTTGTTTGCTTGCTCCATGACCCACTTTTGCATGTGGATAATTGATCTATCTGCAAATAGCACAGAAAATGCAATGTGGGTAGATCAATTTTGATCAAGAAAATAATATAACTGTCAGATAATTTGTTTCCTGTAAGATTGATAAAAACCCCAACAGATAAACCACAGACTTAAAATTGAGCTATATTTTTACTCACATATTAAGCACATAACATCTTACACACACACATATTATTACTATTAGCATGCCAGTTACCATTCCTACAATCCTGCATGGATAGATCCTCTCCTAATCATTTCCACAGGATTTTTTCAAATAGACAAACAGGAATAGAAAAATTACCCATGAGGAGATGCTGAGGATTGGCTGCATGAGTGTCCACTCCCCTGTGTTTCTTTAGACATTCAGGCTGTTGATTCTATGCTGCAGTGTCTTGTTCGTATTAGATTTAGCTGGTTTCAGAGCAACTATAAAACAGGCAATTTCCATTTGAAATTAGGATCATAGTGTCACAATTCAGTATCAACTGAACTGAGTGAATATTTGAGGCTACAGTAAGATACAGGTGGCAGTGAGATTTTTGAGCTCATGCTTCATTGAAACAGAATTGCATAGGAACATCATAGATTCCTCATCAAACACCTCTGGAAGAATAATTGCCACCCCCCCCCCAAAAAAAAAAGGTTAAAACGGACACTTTGATGAAGTGCAATATTCCCCAAATTTATTTGTGCCTTTAGAATTCATTGTTTGGGGAACTTCTTTCATATTAAATTTCAGGGGCCTTTTGCAATTCAACATGATATTTAAGAAAGATTACTATATGTTCTCTGAACCTATTCAGAAAACACATATTTGAATGGGAGGATATAAAAGCACCAAAATTTATTGGTCAAAGCATGTTCTTCAGAACAGACAGAGTGTCTTTATTTTCTGTTTTCACTGTCTAGTAGCGTATGATGTTTATAGACCATAGTCCTATTGAACCTAAATTTTTCATATATAATGTGAGAAAAATAACAAAGAACATAGAGGAAATGAAAAAGATCATTAATACTCAAATCAAAATTTGCATCCTAAAGGTAAAAATAGTTTTCTACACACTTCCAAATTATTATTAAAAGATCAAATATGATAATATAATATATAGTAATACATATCCTTGAAATGTTGCCTTATTTTAATATTAAGAGAAAAATAAATGAGCTAATTATGAATAGAAATGAACTACGTCCTCTCTCAAATAGTTAGAAAAACCACCAACATTTGATAGCAGAAATCAATTAACCAGGAATAGAAAAATATTAAACAGGATAAATAAATTCAAAAGCTTTTTGGTATTTAGAATACTCTTAATATTGATGAATTTTATTATACACAGTAGAGGTCAAATCCCAAAAAAACATTAATATAAAGAATATTATAAAGAATATTGCATTTAGTTCAGTAGGGGCAATAAAAGATTTCTCAGAACTGATGTTCCTTTATCAAAACAAAGTAAGTTCTCTTCATAAGACCACTAAAAGGGAAAAGAGCAAAAAAGGATTTTGTGTATTAAAAACGTAATGCCTTAATCTGCCAAAAACCAAAGAGATTAATATAAAACTGATCTCTGCATTGAGTAAGCATGTTAAGAAAAAATACTATGATATAAATCATAGCACAAAACTGATAGATTCAACTACATAGAGACAGCAAACAAACTTGAAACATATTTGCAACAAGTATAACAGACAACTTTTACTACAAAAATAGGGTTTTTTAATAAAGAAAAACATCTAGCCACACCACTGCAAAGAAATAGCAAAACAAATGAAATGCTAATTCTCATGGAAAATGTTTGACGATTGAAAAATCCTCTATTTCATAAGCTATCAAAAATATAATTTAAAATGTGAAATATTTGAACTAGAAAGTTAACAAAGATGCATGAGAACTATATCATGCAGTCTGGTAAGTGTGTGTTGGTATTAAATATTCTAGAAATAAACTATTTTATATAATACAGAATTTGTAACTGCTCATGTTGCTTGTTTCAGTACACTACACACTTAGGAACCTAGTCTCAAGAAAAAAATGTGGGCAAAACTTAGGGAAATAAGTATTTCAAAATATCTTTTCATAATAATGAAAATGTGAAGACATCCCAAATGTCTACATAAAGGGGATCAGTTAAATGAATTATGATACATAATTATGATATACCAGGTGAACATCAAAGTGATTTATAAGACGTAATATTAATATGCAAAGGTGTTTTCAGAATAAAGAGTGGAAAAGTGAAAATATAAAAATGAAGGTATATTATGATCTCAATTGTCTAAAATGGCATAGATAATAAAAAGGTCTCTAAAAAAGACACTAAAGTATAATAGCGCTCATTTAAACTATGGACTATGGGCAAATTTTATGTTCTTATTTTAAAGCAAGTTTGTAGCCCTAGTTTTTTATAAGGAGAATATATTACTTTATTCTTATTAAAATGATTTAATAGAAGTGTTAATTTTTATAGTCTGGATCCATAATATCTCAGTAATGCTTTTCTGAGTAGATTTGGAATGCTGCTCATTATTCATTAAGAGCTGTAATAGTAGAAGTAATTGAACTTACCTGTAAATTGAAGGCCCCAGCGTCACCTTGAGAAAAAATATCAATAAAAAGGTCTCTGGTTCTATACCTACCTTCTGAATGCGCTTGGAGAAATAACAGGTTCAATTTATGACAAAGCATCTTATTTGTAGAGAACATTTCCTTTGGAGTTACAATGACTGGACCATCACTATCTGCTGCTCTTTTTCACCTTAAGTATAACATTCATTTCTCTCAAATATTAACTAAGAAATGATTGCTTACAGAAACTGCCAAATAAATCCGGATTCATGGGCAGAGTTTGTTTTTCCTTTATAGGCTCACAAAATCTTGTGAATGTGGGCCACAAGCATCCTAGATCAGATAATCAATTCCCATAGTCAGAAAACTTCCAAAACTTGAAGCTTCAGTGGAAATGATGGGGTAAAGCCTAACCTTTTGGAGGACATCTCTCCATAAGCCTGCTTCCTGCATATTTGCTCTTTTGCAATTTAGTGCCTATATGAGGTTTACTATGAACACCACTTAAATTTCATTCTAGCCTGATTAAAATTCTGAAAATAGAAATTGTATTAAAGCAGAAAAATTACGGATTGCCAGCATCAAGAACTTAGCAGCAAATGCATTTGTCCTGGAGGGGCACGTCCCTGAATTTGGCTCTTTTAAGCCTTTACTAAGAAAGTCTGTGCTCAGCCTGGAGAGAGCTACCTTATTCCTTGGGGCCATGGATCCACATGACTTGGAAAGTCAGAAACAACACCTCTTATTTATGGCTGCTTGTGCTTATGTGTTGTTCCAGGATCAGGTATCCTCAGAGTCTGTCCTTATCAACATTTTCAAGTGTGATATTAGGTATATATTTAAATGGATATTACTTAAGGACAGCTAGTTAAGGTTTCTGAACTTTCAGTTCCCACAGGACTCAAATTAGCAACTTCAGCCAAGATGACAGCCAAACCAATTCATCCTCTTCTCTCTTGTGGCTGTGGCATCTGTGACCATGGTGGGGAGGAGATCGAGTTAGGCTGAGTTAGCAGACTTTCTATGGAGTGGTTTAGGAGTTATCTTGGAGTCTGGGACATAAATCACAGAATGTTCTAGGGTTGAGAGTATGAGTGCATGAACTAATCAGAACCTATAAAACAACCCTAAGAATAACTGTCTCACAAAGTTAGAGGACAAAGCATGTGAAAAAAATCTAAACCAATGTAAAACTGCTATTCTACTTTTGATGCCCTGAGGATAGACAAATGCAGGCTAGAGATATTGTTCTCTAATATTAAAAATCTGAATCATTTCCAAGAGCAAGAGCTTTGGAATACAATTTTAACCTTCTTAGACTACTCTCCTACTTACTATATGAACTTGGGCAAGATTCTCAGCCTCTTTATGTCTTAGTTTTCATACCTGTACAAAGGGGATGATAAGAGACCAATATTATATGAGATAATGCATGAATTGTGTTCATAATGCCACTTTATAGAGAGTAAAGGATCATTTTTTCTGTTGTCCTCTTCTATGTAGGAAATGAGAACTCATGATGTTAGTGACCAGGTTTATGGCAATTATTGTTTCAATTCATTTATGTAGCTTGCTTTATTTTACTCTATTCTTCCAGAATCCTGAAATTAGGAGAGAAGAAAAGAAAGGTTTTGGTGTATTCATTAGTGATTCAAGAGCAATTACAATTCTAAAATCTTCTAGGAATGTTAAATCTTTTCACTAACATAACTGACAGTGATGTTCAGAATACCGGAAAAGTTTATAGGAGATAACAAAAACATAAATACCATGTGAATTAAGAAATAACAATCACTCTCTATGTATTAGTCGTTCTGATAAGTTAAGTATAACATTTGATTTGCATATAATCCCATGAGGCAGATATTAATATTTCTATTGTGTGTATAAGAAAATTAATTCTAACTTTGAGCATCACTTGGACAAGATATAAAGGCTAATAATTAAACTCAAACTGACCTGATTTCTAGACCTGAGTTTGAATCAATATGTTATTGTACCTCCAGACACTGGTGCTATGATGTGTCTTATCTACTGGATGTGATGGGAGAAAAATCCTGACTCAGACTAGCTCTTGTCTTTACTAACAGTGATAGCCAGGGATTACACAGACAGATCTTGTGTATGGAGATGCTCAGGAAAGAGGGGGATTGAGAAAATAGAACATCTTGTGACTTAATTTCCGACCTCTTGACCTATCTGGTAATTATGTGTTGGGGGGTTTTCTAAGCAACATCAATACACCTTTGATTTTTGGAATTTCTTGGTGCCTGCAGGGTATAAGGAAAGCATAAGTAGATTAGATTTAGGAACAGGGACATCCTCTACATGAATAGCACATGGTAAGATTATAGAGAATTATACACCATCTTATTTGCCAGTTTGGTTATGACAATGTCACGTGTGAGTTGGCTTAAACAGCAAGCTTTTATTGCAACTCCATAATGGAGATATCAGCAAAGTCATGCTCTCTCTCAGAGCTGGTACCACTGTGGTGATGACAGCCCTCAGTCACATGGCTTTGTCCTTGATAACCTCCTGTGGCTTCTCTTATGGTTCCAAATTTCCTCACTAAATAAGGCCTCCAATCATGGGGATTGAGGTCTGTTATTCTTGTGTTTTGCCAAAACTAAATAGAATCTTTAAAGATCCTATTCAAATATAAGTCCACAATCTGACTCACATTTACATATTCAAAATACTATTTACAAGTGTTTTCACACTGCCAGGAATGTAGACTAAGATTAACAATTTATCTCTTGTGGGGTACAGGATCAACCCTAAACACCACCAAAGACCTGAATATGGATATGATTCCCAATACTTCTACTTATTAATTATATGACTCTATACATACATTAATTATATGACTATATATATGGCATTTAACTTATCTGAACCTGTAATCCAGCCTTAGATAAAATTAGGTAATTGGAATAAATGCCAAAAGAAAGCATTTGAAATTATCCACAGAGTGAATTTATGCATAAAAATTACTTGGAAAATATTTTCTGAATTGAATTGAAAGAAAAGTTTCCAAGGTAGCAGTATTCCCTACTACTTCACTGTTGGTTATTAGTTCTTGAATCCTGACAATCTGAGTAATTTGGGGCTAGTCAATTTCTCTGTTCCTCTGTTTCCTCTTATGCAAAATAAGAGCTTGCAAAATATAGGGTTGTTACAAGAATCTTATCAGTCACTAAAAAGGGGATATGCTATTGAGGTTGAATATGTTTTGGTATGGGAGAAAATTGATCATGTTTAAATATCAGTGAGCAGAAACTAATACAGGTGGAGAATGGAGAAAGAAAGAGAGAGAGAGATTACAGTTATGGTATAGAACTGGGGACGTCAAGAGAGATATGTCTGTTAATTGTCCACAGATCTCCCTCATATCAAACTCTATTTTTTTCTGTTGTCAGGTAATCATGAGTTTGAGGGAAAATTGAGTCCATTCCAAATCTAAAGTTGTGAATGTGGACTGAACATGGATTAGATTAAACCAATCATGGTAATGCAATTCTCCCTTCCAGTGATTGATGTTTAGGATAAGCATGTGATGTAATTCTTGCCTATATAACAAGAGAGAAAAAAGTCTGAAGGTCTTCTGGAAGCTCCTCCTGCATTCTTAAAAAGAGAGTCATGAGGAAAAATATTCCTTTTCTGAACAATGCCTTCTGGAAAAGATGCTGTAATTGTCACCCAGCAGTGACGATTGGGCTTTTGAACTGGGAAGTTTTGGACTGACCCATCTAAAAATACACACCATTTGAAAACAATTGCATGCTTCTACTGGATTTTACTTGAAACTACATTTATTACTGAAGGATATACCATTATTTTCAGACCTGAAGTACCCATGCACCATGAGCTATATCATAATCACTCCAGGAGGGAATGAACAGAAGAGTTTCTTTGTTCAATAGGAACTCAATACATATATACATGGTAAGGGAACCCATTGCATCAAAAACCAGGTGACTTCTATTCTTTGGACCCTATATTAGGTATACATGAGGAGTTATCTAACCTTGTAGCTGAAGAAAACATTCTTTATGATAAGTTATTAAAGAATGCTTAACAAGAAGTATGGTTTACAAATGGTTGTTGAGATTGCAGGCCAACACTCAATCTGGAAAGTAGCACCAACAGTCCATGTGATTTTATTGCCATTTTTAAATTGTCCTTTTCTTCATTATATACTCATCCAATTATTGCAATTCTCTTTTCTAATGCTTTGACAAAGATGGCTCTGCTAGTTTATGCTAGTTGTTAAATATTCTGTGGGGAACATAACCTTAGAACATTTCATGCGACTTTGTTGGTTGGCCACATATCTCCCTAAGTTTAACCTTTTGAGGAAATTCCAAACCTTTTGCCACAGTGGTTTTTAACTTTTTACATTCCCACCAGCCTAACCAAGTGGTCTAATTTCTCCAAATTCATGTGAACATTTATTACTTTCTCATTTTTTACAAAAAAGATGGAGCCATTTTGGTGTGTGTGAGTGAGATGGTATCCTATGGTAGATTTGACTTACATTTCCCCATGACTAATGATGTAGCATCTTTTCACGTACTTGTTTACCATTTGTACACCTTCTTTGGAGAAATGTCTTTTCAAGCACTATCTCCATTTTTAATTGGGTTGTCTTTTGGTGTTGATTTGTAAGAGTATTTAAATATATTCTTCACACGAGATCATTATCAGATATATAATTTTCCAATATTGTACCCCTTGGCATGGATCATCTTTTCAATTTCATGAGAATGTTCTTGATGTACCAAACTTTTAAATATTGATATTTAAGACACCATTTTCCAAACCTCAGTGCTCCCATCTCTTCCCTGCATAGTCCCACAGTGTCATTACTCCTTCTCTGGGAAAATGGCATTACTGAACTCATAAATGACCTTCTACCTACAGGAGTCATCTGCAAAACCACCTCTGCCTATAATGGCGCAGTGCGGCAAGTGAAAAAAGGCAAACGGAGTATGGGAGCTAACTATTGCCTATTGGGGCTTGAATATAGAAGTGCCCACATTAACACCTGTGGTTCCAGACATTGTGCTATTTGTATATTGGTGCCAACAATTTCCTCATCTCAGTATCTTCCCATGTTGTGTGATATGACAAAGAAGTACTTTCCACTGGGGAACAGAAGAGGAACAGGATCTACAAGCGGTAAATTTGAATGTTTCAGCCATCCTGACTCTAAGAACTTTAGAGCTTATATCTCCATTTGAGCTATAAGTTTCTGCCTCCCAGTCCCACACTGACTGGTCTCTGTGGCAAAAGAATGGAACAACAGGAATTCAAACCACTGAGTTCTTGAACAAGGAAGTGACCAGAAACAGCCCAGCATTACTTCCCATTTGATAAACAACTTTGTCATGCTATTTGGCTTTCGTGTTATTGGAAAGATTGCCAAGCACTCCCAGGTCTTCCTGAGGCCACAAATCCCCATCATGTTCTGGGTCATGGGTAATCAGGATACTCATCCAGGCAGTGCCCAATGACAGGGTGATACCAAATGGAAGTGGTAAATTCAGGAGGATGCATTCTCAGGCCCCCAGGGAGTAACATGTTTATATGAGCGGGTGGCGGAGGCCACCATGGATAATGATCCTGCTGCAACACCAAATAAGGGCATTTCCCTCCCTAAATTGATATACTGGGGACCCAATTCAAGGATATCCCACCAGATGCTCAACATTGACTCACTGATAAATTGGCTAAACTGAAACCATCCAGAGTCCACTGGGCAGCAATCACTGTTTCCTTTGGCTAGGGCATATTATATAACTCCTCTGGCACCAGTAAAACATGCTCAGTGGGCTGGAATGTGAGCAGTTCTTTTAGTCTTGGCACACTTGGACCCAAGTATCCCCATGTACTTGTTCCTGACCTATGTGCCATTGTTAATGGCATAGAAGTCTGGTCAGGTGTATGAAGGGAACATGATGGAACAATTAAAGGTTCCACCATGTAGTAAAGGGACCTTGGAAAATAATTGGCAGTGTATATGGGGAACTATCTTTGTTACACATTTTTAAGCCCATGGCAAGTTCCTACATAAAATGAATATCATTAGAAAGATTTAGCTGGTAAAGAATGCACTGAGCTGCTTTTCATCCCTGTGACAGTTTGAAGCTGAGTGGATTCCAGAAAATGCTGTTCATGGAGCTAATCCATTCCTGTAAATGTGAACTTCTTATAGACGGGACCTTTTGATTAGATTCAGTAAAAGGACCTTCCTTTTGCTTAGATCACTTCAGTAGAGCACAACTCAGGGTGGGTATTAATCTTCTTAGTGGAGTCCTTTATATATGGAGGAATAAAAAGCCACAGACAGGGAATTGTGGGAAGAAGGCATTGGATTAAGCAGTAAGGGCTCAAATAGCTCACAAGAACAATAGAGAAAGAACCAAAAGGTGGCCGAGAGACATGCTTTGGGGGACAGCAGATCAGGACAGTGTTTCCCACCTCCAAGGAGGGTGAGGGACAGAGACAAAGAACCCAAAATACCAAATGTGAGTTACCAAAACCCCATGGCAAATGAGAAAGGGTCCCTGTCTCCCACCTCCAAGATATTAAGCTGGGATAAAGCCCCTAGCTCACTGCACCTGACTGAGAGGGGAACAGACATCTTATGCCCTGTCAGCTGTTACAAGGGAAAAAGGGAAGGGAGTCAGTGGGGAGAAGTGGGCTTTTCTTCAGTAAATTTGAGCACCAGAGCCCACATTGATTCTCGGCTCTAACCGGATTAAAACACCGGAAACCTGAGCTCAAAACACTTCTGTATAAAGGGATATTAGCAAGCACCATCTGCTGACTAGTCTGGAAATTGCATGAGCAAAAATTTTGTTTGGTCTTCTCTGTATCCTAAATCCAGGGAGAAAATCTGCACCCCATTAGTGATTTTGATAACTTAAGCTGGGAAATTTTATAAAGACTTGAATAAGTTGTACCGAATATCAAAAAAAGGGCTGTGGGAAAAAAAACAATAGGCAAGAGAGAGAAATTAGTCATCAGAATAAAGTCACCAAAGTATTCGGATGCCTAGACATCAGCAAAAAAATTATAAGCCATACTAGGAAACAGGAAGAGATAGACAAGCCAAAGGAACAAACCAAATATCCTAACGGAATAGAGGATTTAAGAAAATTAATCAATGATAACCACACAACTCTCCTAAATCAATTCAAAGAGTTGAAAGAAAATATGACTAAAGAGATACAGGATATTAAGAAGACACTGGGTGAGCATAAAGAACAATTTGAAAGCCTGTGAAGAAAAGTAACAGACATAATGGGAATGAAAGACAAGATGGTTGAGATTAAAAATACATTAGAGACCCATAAGAGCAGATTTGAATTGCTTAAAGACAGAATTAGTGATTTTGAAGACAGAACATCTGAACTGGACAAGACAAGAGAACAGAAAGAGAAGAGAATGGAAAAATGGAACAGGGTCTCAGGAAATTGAATGACAAAGCAAAATGCACAAACATATGCATTATTGGTTTTCCAGAAGGAGAAGAGAATGGAAAAGGGCAGAAAGAATATTTGAGGAAATAATGACCAAAAAATTCCCAACCCTTATGAAAGACAAAATATCAATATCCAAGAGGAACAATGCTCTCCAAATAGAATAAAACCAAATAGACCTACCCTGGGACATGTACTATCCAGAATGAAAAATATTAGTGATAAAGAGAAGATTCTGAAAGCAGCAAGAGAAAAGCAAAGCATCACAAATAAGGGAAATATGTTAAGATTAAGTGCCAACTTCTCATCAAAAACCATGAAGGCAAGAAGAAAGTGGCATGATATATTTAAAGTACTAAAAGAAAAAACTGCCAACCAAGATTCTGATTCTGACAAAGCTGTCCTTCAGAAATGAGGGTGAGTTCAAAGTCTTCACAGACAAAAATAAAAAATAAAAAGAAATCTGATAGAATATGTTACCAAAAACCAGAATTACAAGAGTTACTAAAGGGAGTGCTGCAGCCCAAAAGGAAAAAACAAGGGCAAGAGACTTGGAGAAGAGTGTAGAAATAAAGATTATTAGGAAGTATAAATTAAAGGGTAAAAAGACAGACAGTAATATGATATGACAACAGAAAGCCAAAAGACAAAATGGATGAAGTAAGTAATGCCTTTATAGTAATAACTTTGAATGTTAGTGGCTTGAATTCCACATTCAAAAAACATAGACTTAGAGAATGGATAAATATATATATAGACATATGAGCCATCTATATGTTGTCTACAAGAGACTCACTCAGACATAAGGACACAACTAGGTTAAAAGTGAAAGTATGGAAAAGGATATTCCATGCAAATAGTAACCAAAAAAGAGCTGGAGCAGTGATACTAATATAAGACAAAATAGATTTTAAGTGCAAACCTATTATAAGGGATGATGAGGGTCATTATATATTAATAAAAGGGGCAATTTACCAAGAAGAAATAACTATACTAAATATTTTTCTATTAATTTTTTTTATTTTTAAAGAAGCTTTAGAGTACATAAATGTTACATAAAAAATATAAGGGATGCCCATATGCTCCACTCCCATACTTTCCCACATTAACAACATCCTTCATTAGTGTGCGTGATGGTTAGACTAATGTGTCAACTTGGCCAGGTAATTGTGCACAGGTGTTTGGTCAAGCAAGGATTGGGCTAATTGTAATACAAGGACATTTATGGACTTTAATCACCAGTGAGTTTACCGCATAGATAGCTGATTGCATCTACATCAATCAGGGAGATTGCCATCAGCAATGAGTGATGCTTTATCCAATCAGTTGAATGCCTTAAAAGGGGAAGTGATTTTAACATTCACAGAGAATTTCCCAGCTCATCTTTGGACAGTCAGTGGCTCCCAGAAACTCATCAAGGACCTTCATTGGACTTTCGAGGGCCCTGGTTTGCAGACTGCCTGCGGAACCTGGACTTGTGCATCCCCATGATCACGT